>APFE031740546.1:85029-137856 GCA_000404065.3 Pinus taeda | reverse complement strand
CAAGTCTCAGACCTTAGCTCTTCATGTCAAGCTTTGCAAATGAGAGAAAGACATTGAAAATCAATATTACTCTAGTTTCGCACTTTCTCTCACTTTTGCCTGCGGGCCCGCACCCTTTGTTCGTATTTCCTGCGTATCTACACACTCTGTCTGTAAAGGGTGGGTGCGTACCCCTGTAAAATTCAAAAAGGCGCAAGTTTATTCTAAAAAACTCACTTTGGGTTAATTCTAGATGTTTCTAGAAGGAATTTTGACGTGGATTGTTTGCTCCAAAGTGGTTCATGCATCCCAAAAGCGAAGGAGATAATCCCTTGATAGGAGGAGATATCCCTTTGAAGGAGGGCTTTATCCCTTTGAAGGAGGACCTAGTAACTTTCCCTCCATTGCACTATAAATTAAGGCATTGGGTCAATTGCTAGAGAGGTTAGAAGCTGTACATATTTAAGGGTAAATGCTAATGGAATTGGGACTTCCTAGTTAAAATTGAGAGGAGGGATCACATACCTTTTGGTTTCATTGGGAAGTGAGTGAAACTTGTCAAAGTAGAGGAGACTTCTTGTCGGACCCAGGGAGGAGCTTTTACAGCATCAAGGCATAGGTTGTAAATTTATTCTTTCATTTGAATTAATACAATCAGATTCATTTTTCTCAACAAATTGTCTTATGTGGTTTGTTTCATAATCTCCTTGATCATTATGATGAATATGCTTTATAATATTGGCTTTTCAAGTGCTATTTAATTGTTTTCTTGTTTGTGTTTGCAGAATACACTTCAAGGAAGGTCATTTGGAGTGAGGGAGCGAGGCTTCCACAAACTTGCATTGGATCCAAGGTAGGCATAAAACACTCATTTGCCTTTGTTTTAATCACATATTTAGAGAAAGATAGTTTTTGATTGGCTTGCTTGTCAATAGATATCAGTAGATACTAGGAAGGTCGATCTTGTCCACAACCTCGACTCATTCCGTGTGACATGTCCTATGTACATGAAAATGAATTTATAAAGTTGACGATGGGAATTCCTGCCTCAGCTAGATCATGAAAATAATATGAAGAAAATTTATTGTATTGTATCTTATTACAGGTCACCTTCCAGTTAGAAAAACCTCAGATCCTCATGATAAAGCATTTCACCCGACATCAGAAGATTTACGACCTCATGCTTTAGGGGGCAACTGTTATAGACATATTTGGGCACTGCAACCCCAATCACATATGTCAATCAACCAAGGGCTCTTAAACCCCGAAAAGTGTTGTTTCATACCCTAAAGGATCATGGTCAACTAATTACATCATTTCCCAGAAGTTCCACCTAAAAAGCTACTCAGAACTGGTTAAAACTAACCCATACAAACTGCTTCTTGGTCAAGGTGCGATGCATGTCACCTATTACACATGGGGGGTGTGATGCATGCTGAAAAGGCCTTCTATAGGGTGTGGTGGGTGAGAGTAGACAAATGGCAAAGACAGTTTGTTAAGTGGAAACCCAGAGAATCTTCTAGAAGCTTCTCATATGACACTTGCCTCTCTGAATTCGCCCAGGGATGAGTAAGAGATCATGAAATCTCCAAGTGGAACCAAGAACTATCATTGAAATGACACTAATCAAAAACCCAGAAGTTGACTCACCCCCTTGCAAATATCTATATATGGATCCCTCATCACAGAGATCTAAAGGCTGGAATTTTGTAATTTGTAAGGAAGTGTTGTTGGTTTCTCTTTGAGACATTGTATTGTTGGGTGATCTTGTTTTTCATGACGTGAAGAGGGTTTTCATGCTGGGAGGGTGATGCTGGATCGGACAGCTGGGTTGTAATCCTCTATTCTACTTCTACTATCACTAAAGCTATTTGAGTTTTCCTCCATATACTTGTGTGCTTGTCAATCTTATATTTGTGTATTCAATTGTATGGTTAATGTACTTTTGATTCTGCATTGTTTACGGTATCATAGATCTCTATGCTTTGATTGTGTTTTGTTTCTTTGCCTCCATAGGTGTTCTTTGAAGTGGGGCAAGTGAGAAAGGAGTGGCAAGCTCTATCAAAGGAGAGAGGAAACAAGCAAGGAGCCAAGCGAAAGATTAAGGTTGGTGCTCTCTGCTTCTCTCTTATCTATCATCCATAAAGGAAAACAAAAGTTACTTTGAATTGTTTTCTTCTAAGATAGATAACCATCTTAGTGGGACTATCAAATCAAATAGACACTAGTTTTCCTGAAAAAAATGTTGTGCTTCTTCAGGTTGATGATCGCATTCATATTAAAATCCCAATCAATTCCAAGGAGCACTAGGTAGGGATTACTATCATCCACTATTTCGATTACCTCAAAATTAGCTATAGTGCGTGCCCCTTCAATATCTACAAAGACTCCATGTAAGCGCCTGATAGGAATAATCTTCTATTGGTTCACCATTCACAGCTGAACTGGGGACCACTGTAGCATCAACTTTCCCATTCTTTCCCAGGTTTGTTTTGGGAAAAACATGCACATCAGATCCCAAATCTAGGATCACCTAGTCCATTTCAAATCCTTTGATTTGTGTAGTCAATATCATCTCTCAACCAATCCTTTTCTTACCTTTTTCTACTTTATGTACTATGTGTTGTTTAGGTAGTGGTTTACCCTTCCCAGCGTAGTTTTCTATCAACTCTTATAGTTCCTCTACTGCTTTTTGGTCCCTTAGGTGCTTCATGAAAGTCTGTAAGAAGTATGTTAACACTGAAGGATATGTTTCCAGCACCCCAATGACTGCTTCAAGATTCTTTGTTCATGCACCTCGAGCCTTTGATATTGAAGCACCTGAATCCACAAAGCTCCTTTTTTCCTCCATAAAAGTTTCCATTACCTTATGGAAATCAAATCCAACATCTTTGTCAGCAGCCTTGCGCGCCCATATTTTCTCTTCTGGTTGTTTCCATGCAGCTTTATCTTCCCCGATAGCTATACCTCTTCACATAACTATATTAATGTTGGGCCCATCTTCATGAGGTTTTTATCTCATCATCTGGATGTTCTAGGTGGGCTGCTAGCTCTTCTTCTCTTGCATCTTTGCGATGACCATGGGAAAATCTTCTATAACGTGGTCAAACCATTGGCAATATTGACAAGAGGGGTGTGTTAGGTTCTAAGAATCTTGCACAAAGTGGCATGGTTCCCCACAATTGTAGCAAATAAATTGGCTGCGACCTCTTCCAGTTCCTCCACCTCATCCTATTCCCCATTCCTAGAATCCTCCCCACGGTGCAATTGTGCCTTGATCCTGCTGAGGACATGTCTTAGCATGTACTCTATATGTCATATTTATGTCCATCATTAACTCATAGCTTCGACAATTACATTCATCATGGCCTACAAACTTACGAAAATTCAAAAATAGTTGTTGGGGAGTCTGCGCAAACTTCTGCAACAAATGTCAATTATCTATTGAATGTTTTCTTGTTATTTGGCAGATAGCGCACCATGACACTACACCGGTACTTGATCCAATGATATTTTTTGGCTTTAGGGGGATAGGACCTCCCCTAATTAGGTAGTTCTGATATATCGAGAAATTATCCTTGTCGTGACCATGCCCTTTGCACTTTAAGCACCATATTTCCACGAAGGTCTCATTTTGGACCTCTTTCCCATTTTTGAGATCCTACAATTCCATATGCAAGCTAGCCAACTACGACTAAATCTGCTTGCTGGGAATGGAATCCCCCAAGGCATGTTCTGGGGCTTAAAGCCCAAGTTTTGACCAAGTCTTTTTTAAAAGCTCCGCAAATTATGGGCGCGGATCGCGAAGTTATAATAGAGTTACAAGGTTGTCCACCCTCAGTTTTGTAGTGTAATGTCATCTTGATAGACCTACCCATGGTCCGCAGACCATGGGATTGTATAAATAGAGTGAAGCTATAAGTGTATAGGATAGCTAATAGTAATGGAAGTATCATGAGTCAAAGTGATTGAGTCGAAGTGTAAAGTGTGCCTTTGGGTCGTGGAGTAGGAGAAGGTTTTGTAGCTGAGTGCGCAGAGGCCTAGTAATCAACAACTGAGTGCATGGACCCCTGCAGTTGAGTGCGTAGGGAAGGTCGAGTCTGTAACAAGTGGAAGAATTAATAAAGAGAAGTTTGCCATAGTTCTATGTATCTTTTCTTGTTTTAATGTATGATTGGGTATAAATTGCAAGTGTATTATTTATTTGCTACGCGAAGTCATATGAATGTGTTCTATAACTAGATATAACATAAGACATCTAGTAGCACGAAGATAATTGACTAGGCATAGGAATATAAGTAAGATCTTAGATGCAACTTAGGCGAATAGTGCAGAACGCTACTCCAACAGTGCAAAAGCCCCATAGCCCCTGGTTAGGGCTGTGCGAAGGCAAGTATAATTGGGCGTGAAGGCCTACGAAGTGCGCGAAGCAACCTACACGTAGGATGAATAGTTGAACCAGTTGAACCTATCAGACATCTCAAAGGTGCAGAAACCTATTTCCAACACCCTCCCATACTACTTCGGGTGAGACCTCAGTCTGCACTCCGCAGACTGTTGCTGAAAGGGCCAATTCCAAACCTGGGTCAGGCCCCAACAAGCCAACAAATGGTTCTATTTCTGGGACCGAGATCTGCATAGAGATGTCTGATGTCATATCATTGGAATATGACAAAAGAGGAAATTAAAGAATGAAGATTGGTTGGAGAGAAAAATTCACGAGTTCGCAGCGCAAGAAAATAGGAATCTGCATCTATCAAAGGAAGAATGGTTAGACTACTACTTATACAGAGAGGTCCATGAAATTTTCTTTGCGTCTTTTCCTATTGAGCTATACGAGTGGATCGTGAAGCTATCAGATAGCCAAGGAAGGTGTAAACTTGACATACCTATTGTGTGGACTCCAGAATTGGTACGCAGATTGGAAACATCGGAGGATAAGATCACACATGATGTCGATCACTGGCTCGATCGAATCATAGGAGGATTCATCACTGAATTCACAGTAGATACTTGGGATCAAGGAAATCATAATGAAACTAGGTGAGACCCCTTAGGAGTTGGATCAAAGACTGAAGTGCATAATTCATGAAGCTAACATGACGTTAACAGATGGGAAACATCGCTAATGGTTTGTAGCATCGTTAATGTCGCATCTACAAAAAGCGTTGTCAGAACAGAGGCTAAACGCTCAGGCCGAGGCCTTGGAGGTTGTGATGAGATTGCACAAGACCCCAATACAAGATCCCAACCTGGGAGTTCAGTAGATTCACGCGCATTTTAAAAACTTGGGCCTTGAGATACAGAGTTTGAAACAAGACAGGACAACCCGCCCAGAGGTGTGCGATGAGGTATGGTGAGTAAAATGCAAGGGCTAGGGGCATGACAAGGACCACTGCCCAGTATTCACGAATTACCTTACAGGAGGAGGACCAATGCCATTGAGACTAGAGGCACAAGCAGGACTGAGCATGGCACATGCACTATGGTGTGTGATTTGTCAAATAGGAGGAAATCATGCTATAGATAACTTCCATTTATTATAGAAGTATACGCAGAATTCACAGCAGCTGTTCTGTAATTTCTTTAGATCAGCGGGACATGATGAGCGCACCTGTAGAAGTTATGAGCTACTGATGGATCGAACTCCTACCTAGAGAGTTCAGGCCAAAATGTGGCCCCTCGATCAGAATGCAAGAATGGTGTGCACCGGATTTCAGGGGCGCGGATGAGGCCAAGGTGGAGGGGGACTAGGAAGAGGTCACGGACAACTGATATGTTACAATTGTAGAGGGCCAGGGCATTATGCCCACAATTGTACAAATCCAATGCAACCATCATGCTTGTATTATACGTTGTTTGATCATGAGACAGAGGATTGTCCTACACTAGCAGTGAGGTTGCATGAGAAAGGAGAACTCCAACCTCCCCCAACTCAAAACCTGCAAATGATGAGGTATGAGCTGTGCAAGGAAGACCCTAATGTAAATATTGTGCTCTGGAGTGGAATTACGATAGGGGATGACAAAGGCAAGCAGCCTGAAGAAAGTACTTGGGTTCACACGGCTCCAACAAAGGAACCAGAACTTGATTTGGAGCACGCTAAGGAGACCTTCATGGAAGTTAAGAGGAGCTTTGTTGATGCCTCCACTTTAGGAAGTAAAGACAGAATGGAGCCATAAATGGACCCATCGATGCTCACTACATTCCTGGAAACATGCATGAAGCTGTTGCGCAACAACAAGGCTATAAAGGGGCTACAAGAACTCATACATAAATGCGTTGTGACCGTGCCAGGAGAACCGCTCGTAGTTTGGAAGCTCATAAAGTACACAACGTGAATCAGAAGGGAGATGAGATTGACCTCGTAGATTGGAGAATATGAGATGGACCAAGTGATTCTGGATCTAGGATCGGACATGAACGTCCTGCCAAGGTAGACATGGGAGCGCATGGGAAGGCCTACACTGCAATGGTCTCCTATCCGACTACGAATCGAGAACCAACAAAATATCCTACCTATGGGGAGATTGCAGGGAATCACAGTAGATATCGAAGGAGAAAGTGTGCTAGCTAATTTTGAAGTAATAGAGATTGTTGATGACAACAATCTCTACCCCGTGATATTGAGAATAGATTGGGCCACTAACATGAATGGGGTGATAAATCTGAAGAGACGCAAGATGATTTTTGATAAACATTATCTACAAGTGGTTGTACCATTAAACCCTGCAGAAGGATGACGCTACACGGAGCGGGTGCACGACTGTGATAGTGACGATGACTTGGACTGCATCTATAAAATAACCGTGCAAGAGCAAGATTGGGTGAATTTGACCATGTATGGATGAATCTCATGGGAGCGTGAAAGCTCCTACACATTAGATTTGGACGAGGAAATAGAACGATTGTAAAACTGGTTACACGAGGTAACCACACTAAACTGTAACATGATGATCAGATCGTTGCACTACGTATCAATGAAGGTGAGAGACCTACCTACGTATGATGGGTTAAGTGAGGTGGATGACTTCTTGATTAGATTTGAAAGAGAAGTGCCGGAACAACAATGTTTTGAAGCTTTGAAGTGGGTACTGTGTGCTACACCCGTGAAGTGGTGGGGTACGCACCAAAGAAGTTTTGAGGGCTGGCACGAATGCAGAAGGATGATGTGCATGTAGTTTGGGAAGCCTCAAATGAGATTGATGGAAAAGATTGCCAGATGAAATATTTTGTGCACCCACTTGTTTAGATGGATATAGGCATATGGTGTGAAGCTTGTGCATAAACACACAATATTCGTGTTAGATATGGTCAGTAAGCAGGTGCAGGCAAGGCAATGGCAAGAACGACCCCCCCAATTGGAACCACGAAGTATGGAAAAACCAAGTGCGCAGAAGGTTATCCACACAGAAGCCTTTAACAAAGTGTGCAAAGCACTGAACAAGGTCCACAATGCAAAGCGGACTGACTGGGACTTGCGTGTACTAGTGGTTCTATGGGCTTATAAGGCCGTGTGCAAGAACCTGACCATGCAAGCACCACCAAGGCTGGATTATAAAGTGAATAGTGTAATCCCTATAGCACATGAAAATTCTAGTCTGTGCATGATAGCACCGGTAGATATAACAGTTCGTGGAACCTTGGAAGAAGAAATCCAGCAGGGAAATTTTAGGCTCCAAGAACTCGAGAAATAAAGGATGTGATTAAGGAAAAAAAGCACTCTGGTAGAAGTGGAAGTCAAGAAGTTGGAGGATGAGATAAAGGAAGATTTTCTCAATAAAAAGACCAAGGTGATGAGATAAAATGCGCACAATCACACTGATGAATTCGAGGCCTATCGCCGCGAATTAATTAGTCGGATGCCTTCGCTTAAACCGCACATTAATAGGCGAATCGACCCATGTAGTGCACTAGAGATGATAAAGTGCACGATGCCACCAAAAACAATAAAATGTTCATATTTTCCAGGCAAAGTGATGGAGGGCAGGATGAAACCCTATACAGGTGGCACAACAACCTGAATAGCTGAGGGAAGTATAGTCTTAGTGCTCCAGGGAGTTGAAACGAGGCATGAGACTATAAACTACTCTGCGCAGAAGCTGTGCGATAGTGGAGCTATGCGAAAAAGAAAAGAGTCACAAGCTCCACGACCGTCCAAGGGGGGCTACACTTCCATGCGGATTGCTCAGAAAGTGACTGTTGAAGTCACTATTCATGATGGGATGCTCGACTTGAGGCCAAATGGAGTGGGTGACAAGAACGTAAGATGTGATTTATGGGCAAGATTTGGGAAAATCTTCCACCAAGGGAGCATTTATGATCTAGATTTTGGGGGAGTGGTCGAATTCAAATTCAAAAGGTGCTATAAATTACAGAGGGCTTCCCAACAAACAACACTTATTCATTTGTGAATTGAGCAGTTGTATACCCCGCGTAGCCTGAGCAGAGCTCTGTTTGATCTGTGCAGAGCATTCATTGAGCCCCTGAAAACGCGAACGATAGATTTCTAGTAAGACACAATGGAAGCATCTGAGGAAGTTATGGATATCACAGAGATGACCGCCGAAGAGGCCACATAGGTCCTGACTGTGGGGGATGCCTTGGAAGGCACCAGGATTGTGGCAAAAATCCTAAAATCACCATGCATGCCAAGACCAAAGAAGAACAAACAAGTGATGGTTCCCATACGTGTGTCCCCATGAAACCCGCTGTGCACCAGGCTGACAATGGAGGAGAAGGGGAAAGCTGTTGCCATACAAATCGATGAGGAAGACTTAGAGGACCTAATTATCGAAGAAGACAAGGATGAAGACATGGAGGAGGAAACTAAGCCTACACACCATCCAACAAAGCCACCCGCCTGTATCCCCCCACGGAAGGGGAAGGCTAAAGTTCCCAAGGATCTTGACGAGAGAAAGATCTCTCTCCAAACCCTGCTCCTCCCAAACAACATCATTTTTTAGGGCACGCACCTAGGACAGGTGCCTAGTTTAAAATTTGAGGATTGGGACCTCGGTGACCACAATAAGTTCCCTCACCTAGAGACCACACAACTTATGAAGCCTGAATAGAACACCGCAACAAGGGTTACTGAATTAGAGCTGCGGAAGTGGTTACGTAGAGTGGAAAAGGCAGGGCTACTAAACTTGCTTTGGGTGTAGAATTTCCCCCACGCTCCAATAACAATTTTCGTCATCAAGCAGCTGCTCTACCTAGTGCATGGTGGGTGTTTGTGGCTAGAGGAGCCCATCCCCATCACAGATCATTTAATTCATCGCATCACTCAGCTGCCATGCAAAGGTGAGGACCCCACAGATATCTCGAAGGGGAAAAGCAATGACTTGGCCATCGTGGAGGACATGAAGAAGCAGTGTAAACTTGAAAGGAAAAAGAGCGGTTGTGCCATATCCAGCATCAACGACAAGGGAGTAAGAGTGGCGACCCAAATCCTGGCAGGTAAGGTTATGCGCAAGTGTCACGTGGATGAGGTACCTGTGCCAGTGGTATCACTTACTGAGCAGTGCACGGAGCAGGGCCAATTTAACTGGTCTGAGTCCCTCTACAAGGAATTCTTGGAGAATTGTCACGAAGCTCAAGAATAGCGCAAAACATTCTACTATGCATGGCTTCTGCTGTCCATAATGCTCGTGGTAGGGGAATTGCTGGAAGATAGTCAGTTCCCCACAATTGACAGGGATCTACCGGAGGTCCCGAAGTACGCTTCGCTCTAGGCCATAAAGGATGCACATAGGATCAACGACAGTAAGATATTCTAGGTGTTCATGGAGATGAACCTCAGAATGGGGATCAACCACAAGCCTCGATGGTCACCTACTATCTACAATGGCCTACAAAGTTTTTTAGAGTTTAAGGTGGACCTCCACATCATATACATCAGAGCGTGCAAGGACTCGACCAAGAAATGGATAGAGCTACCCTTTGTGGCCAAAAACGATGTAATATTTAATGTATTGGAGACATCACCGCCGGAGTGGCGCACTCCAGACATCGCAGCAATGGAAAAGTCTACAATGAAAATGAAGAAAGAGCAGGCCAAACTGCACATGGCCCAATTGGCCAAGAAGAGACGAAAGGAGGTAGTGGTAGTAGAAGCGAAGGAGGCGTGGGATGCTGCATAAACAATAATTGAGCAGAAAAAGGCAACAACAGTAGCAGCAACACAAGAGTTAGTCGTGAAGGTGCAAGAGGGCCAAAATTCGCCTTCATATGGACAGGAAGCAGAAGAAGAGGAGTGAGGCATGAACCCACAAACCATGTCAACACAACTAAAGCACCAGCACCCGACCAAGCAGACAGGGTCATGCAAGAAGGTCAAGGCATCAAAGTTGTCGATTGACCCAATCACCCTTACCAAGGGTGATCTGCATGGCATCGACGAGACAATGCGTGATGTCACCTCCGAGGCCCTTCAAGATTTTATACAGGAGAACCAGATTGTATTGGGGGCCCTCAAAGAGAAGCTGGAGGAGTTACTGGTGTGCACTCCTCAGGTTGGTATCCTTTCGAGCAGCCTCGTAGCCAGGACAACAACAGCAGAGTAGATGTTGTGCACTCGACTGACAAATACCATAGTTCCTCTAGAAGGGGCACTAGTGACAATAAATGATGCTGACAGGCCTACGATTAGCACATTGAAGGGTATCAGCATCAACATGGCTGCACTCCCATAGGAGACATTATACGTTTTGTAGAATGGGATTACTGCAGAACTGTAGGCTAGGGAGAGTCACGCGCTGCGAGTCCTAAGAGAGCAGAAAATCAACATGGAACAGTTGATCTTGTAGCGCGATGAAGTGGTGTCACAAAACTGGCAGCTGGTACATGTATTGGACAAAGCTTGTCAAAGCATCCCTGAGCTGGTCATCCCAGAAGACACACCAACAGAGGCGAGCATCCACAAGCTGGCAGCAGGGGTGCATGAGGCACAGGAGGAAAATGACGAAGTTTCAGCTGGAGCTAAACCTTCAGATCACTAAGTTGTGGTTGAAGGCTCAACAATCCACCCCTTCGGAAGTCAGGGAACAACTCACCAACGCTATTACGACAGGACTGGATGAGATTGGCAATGTAGTGCAAGACTACACTAGAATGTCAGAGGAGTCCTTTGAGGTCATCACGAATCTACAGGAGGACCCCAACATCCAGCGCTTAGAGATAGAGGCATGAGAACTCTAATAGTAATATGAGAGCATGAAAGGAACTATGTAGACGGTGTCCCTCACCTAGAGGCTCGCGCAGATGCAACAGGCCAAAGCACTGAAAGAACATGTGGACCTGGCATGACACAAGGAAGCAATCCTGAAGGCATGTGTTCAGCCTTGGATTGACGAAGCCTTCACTATCACAGCAGCAATCGAAGGCAAGCTCGCGCAAATGCAGGGGACATAGGCATAGATGCAGGGAATCAGTTCCAACACCGTAGTCTCGAAACAACGTATATAGGAGATCCAGTAGGCAGCCGCTCAGTGCGATGCTAACCTTACAACAGTTCAAGCTAAGTTGGAGGGACTCTGCACAAAGATCTCTGCACTGACAGATTGACTTGAGGGCGAGTCACGAAGTTTGTGTTGGGGGCCTGTTGGGCATGGAATCCCCCAAGGAATTTTTTGGGGCTTAAAGCCCAAGTTTTGACCAGGTTTTTTGTAAAAGCTCTATGATTTATGGGCGTAGAGTGCGAAGTTATAATAGAGTAACAGGGTTGTCCACCCTCAGTTTTGTAATGTAATGTCGGCTTGATAGAGCTACCCATGGTCCGCGAACCATGGGATTGTATAAAGACAGTGAAGCTCTAAGTGTATAGGATAGCGAATAACAATGGAAGTATGATGAGTTGAAGTGTAAAGTGTGTCTTTGGGTCATAGAGTAGGAGAAGGCTTTGCAGCTGCGTGCACAGAGGCCTAGTAGTCTGCAGCTGAGTGCACAGACCCTTGCAGTTGAGTGCACAGGGAAGGTTGAGTTTGTAACAAGTGGAAGAATTAATAAATAGAAGTTTACCATATTTCTGTGTATCTTTTCCTGTTTTAATGCATGATTGGGTATAAATTGCAAGTGTATTGTTTATTTGTTTTGCGAACTCTTATGAATGTGTTGTATAACTAAATATAACGTAAAACATCCAGTAGCGTGAAGATAATTGACTAGGTGTAGGAAGATAAGTAAGATCTCAGGTGTAACCTAAGCGAATAGCATACAATGCTGCTCTAGCAGTGCAGAAGCCTCATAGCCCCTGGTTAGGGCTGCGCAAAGGCAAATATAACCAGGCGTGAAGGCCTAGGAAGTGCACAAAGCAACCTGTGCGCAAGGACAAACAGTTGAACCAGTCGAACCTATCAAAAATCTCAATGGTGTTGAAACCTAGTTCCAGCACCCTCCCATACTACTTCGGGTGAGACCTCAATCTGCATTCCAAGGATTTTTTTCGAAAGGGCCAATAGTACAGGGATTTGTTTGGCTAGTTAACTCCAAACCTGGGTCAGGCCTCAACAAGCCAACATTGCTGCACTCCCAAATTCGTATCATAAATAGGGAAAGCCTCCAATTTCATAGCAATTTCCAATCCTTCATCCTATGATCCAACCTTCTTTTGTGATAATGGTAATCTCAAATGAGATAACAACGAAGCAATATACCAATCCTTATGTTTCTCATCTAAGATTTGTAGATTAGCTTATTTGAGCAGACATTTCAACCTTTGATCAAAATCCCATGCAGATTCATTCACCTCCTGCTTAATTTATTTTACCTCAATCATAGACTAGGCTTGAGACTTAGGCTTTCTGAATTCATTCTCGGCACACCTTTTGTGTCTTTAAACAATGTAGCTGGATGAGTCATATTGTACTTAATATACCAATTTAGCACCCTATCTTGCAATGTTGTGATCAATTGTGCTTTCTTCATATCATCATCCATTATCTGCTATGACTTCCACATAACATCTGCTGCAAACCAAAATTTATCAGAGTCTCTATCCCCAAACCCTTGAATATAGGCATCTTCATAGCATTCACCATACTAAATAATGGAGGTTTAGGTGGAGGTGGAGGTGTGTGGATGGATTTGGTATTCACAGAATACCCAGATCTATCATCTGCAGTGCACCTTGAGGTGTCTTTGGGCTATTACTTTTTTGTCACTATTAGATACTCCCAACAAAGGACTGTACTTAGCAGTTGAAGCTAGATTTGTTCATAATAGTCTCCCACTTCACATAACTCCTTTCAAGTCTTGTCTAAACATCAATTTAATGGCATAAAATGTTTATCACACAATAGCATTTTAATCCAAGTTTTTAGAGACTTCAAATACTTACATCTTGGTCCTTTGAAAAAATGGTGTTTAGCTTTGCTATAATTGGTAGACATATCAATCGCAAACTCAGTAATAAATCCACCGAAAATACTATCGATTAAATAATCGATAGCCTTCGCAACCCTGTTTTCTGATCCTTCCAAGCACTTTACTAACTCTGGAGTCCACACAATACAGTTATCCAGATTCCAAGTAAGTTGACCATCTGCCAATTTAGCCAACCATTCATATAATTCGCACAGAAAAAGAACAGAAGAAAACTTCGTGTTCCTCTATATACAAATATCTCTGCAACCACTCTTCTTTTGACAAGCGTGGATTCCTGTTTTCTTGAGCTACAAACTCGTGCAGCTTCATATCTATCCACTTTTCAATCTCCTTCTTAGTTGGTATCCACTTATGCGACATCACACATTCCTCAAATAGATCCCAGTCCAGAAAAAAACCATTTATTGGCTTGACGGGGCATGGACCTAGGTTTAGAGTTAGTTGTGCTAACCAGCAAAACCCTACGCTACCAACCCTTTTGGCAACAACCCGTGTAGAGCAGGCTGTAGTCTCACTCGAGGCTGTATTAGGGGGTGCCATAACCAAGTTTCTGCATCCAAAGGAGTATGTGACGTGTTACTGTCAAACATAGGTCTTATCTCGACTTTCACGAACCCTAACCCTTAAAACCCAGAAATTGTAGCAATGAACAGTTAGGAAGATTTATTCCTTTCACTGATTACGCTAAACATTTGCAACATCATATAAATACACAGATCTAAGTCTTCGTGAATCTAGTAAGTACTTTTCCCAATTAATTGCTTTCAATAGATAAAAAAATACAGTAAATTCAAATGGAAGAAATAATTCACAAATACATGGATAATTCTTCAAAACAAACCTTTATTACTCTTTAGATCTTCAATTACAGTCCTTTCAACCCTGCACACATCGTTGCAAGGGCCCATGCCCTCAGCTGCAAACTTACCAAGGTCTCCGCACACACAACTGCAAGAGCCTTGCCCTTCACCCAAGTATAGAATAAACAAAATAGAGCCAAAACTTCCACTTCTATGCTCTTCGCTTGATATCCCCCTATGACTCTTCTATGACTCCTTTTTATATGATTCTTCATTACAATACCATGGTCCATGAACTCTGGGTGGGTCACAAAACATCTTGAGTCTTAACAAACTAAGGGGATTTGACTTTCTAAAAGGCCCCTTTGACTCCTATGGAGTTGCGCTACTCCCGCTCCGCTCCTCAAAATGCAGAGACTTTACAATAATTGACAAAACTTTACAAGATTCGACCCCAGGGGACCTTGTCCCAACAAAAAGTTAGGATTAGACATAAGAAGGCCCTACAAATATTTATATTGTTTTGATTCTAGCAAAGTAATATGTTTAGGTCTCATCAAATATTTATGTGTTACTTTGGCTCAAATCCCAAAAATGAGTGTGGTAATGGATATTGTAGTGGCACACATACCTCCCAAGTATGGAATGTTGCTATCAAGATCATGGGGAGCAAGTTACAAGGTACTTTGTAGATGGACATGACATATGCTACCATTCTTGTTTTTGTTCAGCAGAAAAAGGTTATACAGGGAAACATTAATGAAATATATGGTTAGTAGCCAAAACAAACCAGATAATTATCCCCTGTATTCTGTGAAATTCGGATATGTACTCCCATTAGGGGAATGTTGAGGTCTAAAATGGGCCTCCTAAGAAAAATGTACAACCAAAAAAAAAATTATAAGAACCAATAGGATTCAAGATGATGATGTCAACCAGGGGGGATGATTCACCATTTTTTTGAGTAAAAAAGTAAAAAGATTAAAAAATAATAAAATAATAAAACTACTTTTTCCACTCATATTTTCAACCTATATACCTAAGTTCTTACTCAAATTCTAAGTGGAAGTACTTGTTGGATGAAAAATTTAATTCCTCATCCATGGAGTACCCATGTTGCATACTTTTGATGGACCCCACTACACGAAAAATGAGAAATACATGAAAAGAATTGTGATTGTAATCACGTTTTTCATATATTTCTAATTTTTTAGGTAGTAGGGTCCATCGAGCGTATGAAACATGGGTACTCCTTGGATGAGGAATCAAATTCTGCATCCAACGAGTGTTGCTGCTCAAAATTTGAGTAAACCCATACAGAGATAAGTTGAAAATATGAGTTGAAAAAATAGTTTTTTCTTTTTTCCCTCTAAAATTTGATGATGTAATTTAATCTTATTTTATTATGTCCACTATTATTTTATAATTTCCTTAGGAGGTCCAATTTATACCTCAAAATTCCCCTAATGTTTATTTTGTATAATGACCGATGTGTAGAAGAGGAAGTGTCGGACCTGGAAGCTGAATTTGACCAAGACAGAGGAAATGAATGTAGATGCTCAGAAATAAGATGAAGATGTTGAAGCCCTTTGGAACATGGATTTTGATGGGGCAGTGACAAAGGAAGGAGAAAGGGTAGGTGTTTTGATCTCAAACTCACAAAAAGGTATAGAAAGGGGACATTTTTAGAAGTTAAATTTCCAATGTACAAATAGTGTAGTTGAATACGAAGCACCGATTTTAGGACTGCAACTTTTGAAGAGGTTGGGAGATAAAAGGATTTCAATAAATGGTGATTCCAAACTTATCATTAACCAAATTAAATGTGAGTACTCAGCTAAACACCCTAAACGGATGGACTATAGAAATGCAGTCTTAGAGTTTCTAAGTGTTTCCCAAAATATCAATTGTCTCTGATTCCCATAGGTCAAAACATCGTAGTTGATGCATTGGCTACTTCAGCGAGTACTTGTAAGATGCTTTTTCATCCCAATAGAAAATAGAGCTTGAAGTGAAACACCAGCCAACTGTCCCAGATAATGTTAGATATTGGCAGGTTTTTGATAGTGATGAGAAGATAGAAAGTTTTTTGCGGTTAAAAGAAGAGTTTGAGAATGTACATATTGATGCAAATAAATATCTAGATGATGATATAAATGAAATAGTGTTAAATGATACTGATGACATTCCAGAAGAACTTGAGGTTCTATAATTGAAATATAATGTGTTACCAAGAGGTTTGGTGCCATTAGAAGAGTTATTTGATTTGAATGATGTAGCCAAAAACCCAAAGATAAGACACGGTGCTGGACCCACCAACATTCATAGGATCACCCCAATATGAAGTCCTAACTAGACCTCACACCGCTTGGTGTGGGATTCCCATCCGATATGATGGCCCAGTTGATATTATGTTGAAGGTTTTCCTTAGCTATTACTTGCCAGCATAAGGGATTGGTCTACTTTGTCTTCGAGTATTGAGGTTCGCATGCCTAGTGATTGATAGTGTTACTTGTGTGAAGGTTCTTTCACCGGAGAGAGGAAGGGTGAGAGTGAGTCCCAAGTCAGATGGGAGGAAACATAACTTTGTTAGGAACACACAACAAAACAAGACGTGTGTAGCTTTCGAAGGAGGAATCCACATGGATGTGGAAATCACAACACACAAGGGAAGAGAGCATGTACAACACTCAGCAGGAAATCCATGCGAGTGAGAAGGTCGTTATAGAAATTTTATGTGAAAGGTTCTGTCACATTTCCGGGAGGTGACCAACACGGGAAGGACAACTTTAACAACATATGAAACACATTTTCATTAATATATATGTATTAGAATAGTTTAATGAATCCAAGTGTTAAAACACAGGTTTAAGCAACATGCATTACAAGTGTTCAAGATGAATCTTACAAACAGTTACAACACATCTGTGAAAATGTTTTGCCTGTTAGCAGGCTTCTGAATTAAGCGAAAGTTCCAAGACACATCGATACATCATACATCACTAACCCCATGGGTGGGGCGTTGGAGCCAATACTTACTCCTCAAATAAGATATTACAAACTC
Source organism: Pinus taeda (assembly GCA_000404065.3). Classification (NCBI taxonomy): domain Eukaryota; kingdom Viridiplantae; phylum Streptophyta; class Pinopsida; order Pinales; family Pinaceae; genus Pinus; species Pinus taeda. The sequence continues at coordinate 120,630 of APFE031740546.1, read as the reverse complement.
TCAAGGCTATGTGGGAGGAGCCAAGGTGAAAAACATTCTTTTCATGTACAAATGATGGGTTATTTATAGCCAAGGGTGAAACTGACCCTTGTCACTATTCGACTTCCCTCATGATTTTTCGACTTCCATGACCTTTCAACTTTACATGACTCTTCATATGACAAGCGGGTCTCTTAGACTTCCACGTTACATTACATTTATTGACAGTATCACCCACAGCATAGATGTGGATGACATGACTCATGGAAAGACTTGACATGCCAGTGCTGATATATTCATGTTGTTACTGGTGTGCATGTCGAGCTGCAGTGTTGCTAGGTGATTGATGTCCTCATGGTGTGTCACAGCTTCACCTCCGCATGGAAAGTTGTATGGAGTCTTCGATGGGTATTGAGTTCACTTGAAGTTACATTCACACGTTGGTCCTTGCTTATATGTTGGCATGCTTGATAGGTTTGTACGCACATGAAAAGTGCATTTTCATCCATCCATTTATGCGCGAACACACCTTCACATGTTCGCCCACTCGTCTATGAATACAATTTTTCATGATCGTCCATTCTTTGTCACATCTCTTTGCATGCATCCTCTGTTCATCCATTCGCGAACAGGTCCTCTTGCATGTACTCCCCTTATTCATCCCATCAATCATTGAGCCATGTTTTCTAGTGTACTTGTATATGCAAGCACTCATGTCGAGACAACATCAAATCCATAAACCTCTTAGTCTACCATGATGCATGATCATTTTGGATGAAGGTGATATGGAGAGAAGTCAAGGTTATGAAAATGCGCAAGGTGAGCTTCAAGCTGGGATGGAGGCTCCAAGAACTACTGGTGAAAACTATGTAGAAGTCACTGGGAGATGTTGATGGGTAATCGGGATCAACAATGACTGTCTGTGGGGTCTGGCTCAACTAGAGGACAAATCTGCGCAATTTTTGCAAGGAGTAGCCTCTGTTGCAGGAAGGTTGGAGAGGAAAAATCTGCACAATTTTTGGAAGGAGTGGGTAGTGGGATCCTGGTAGTCAAAATTGTACAATTCTTGGAGGGAACTGGCAGATGGCTGCTAGGGCCTTGACAGGAAAAACTATGTAGTTCCTGGAGGGAACTGGTAGCTGGCTGTTGGGATGTGCTGGTGGGAAAAAATGAGTCAATGTTGGGAGGCTGGCATGCTAATAACCATTATGTATTTTCTGAGCTGAGTGGACTGGTATGTAGCAGAGGGCTTTCTCATGGAATCTACACAGTTTTTTGGGAGAGAAGTCGACCAACTCACTAGTGGGTTGGCTGGAAAAACTGCGCACTTCTCTATGGGAGATAGGGACAGGCACTGGGTGTCTGTCTAGCCTATGCACAATTTTTTAGGGGAGTCAGTCCCGGGGTGACTATCGGGTCAAACTCTCTAGTTTACCAACAGGAGGGTTGATTGATCAACTTGCGGGAAGCGTAGCTTGACATGGCTTGCTTCATGCTTCTACACTGTTCTACGTGACAGTTGATCGAGTCAATGACGGGGTGAAGGTCCAGCTGTCATAGGGGAATCTGGTCATTAGAACTTCAGTGAAATGACTAAGTGTGTGAGCAAGTGAAAAGGTGCATACGCAGTCATGCAAATACACACTTACATGACTTGATGACAAGATGATTCAAACCATCCAAACACACATGCTCAACATGACCGACTGATAGTGGAAGTCAACAAGCGCGACGCTTGTGATTAATCATTGGAAAATTTCTTTTCGCAACAATGTATATGACTCCATGTGTGAGCACGAAATATGTTTACATAGTGAGCACAACATATACACATGAAGCAAAGACCTTGTGAATGACTAGAACATGGTCGCAAGAAAGACATTATTATGAACATGGAAATGTTATTTGTTAAAAAATCAAGCAAGGTGCGCGCAAAGACTCACATGATCTCACAGAGTGAACCCGAGTGTGTTCAAACATCAAGGTAAACTCTCAAAGGAGGCTTTGAAATTGGATGCGAGTCAAAATTTTGGAGGGTGTTGAATCGCTACAACACTTGGCAACACACTGGTATAATTCTAGCTTCTATATTTTGGTTCATTGACATCACAGGGCCTTGGTCTTTATGGGAGTATTGAATTGTTATGCGGGTTAATTCAGCTTCCCCACTTGCCCCATGGACAGACATGGTTCACCTTTTTCCAACTTAGTCAAACACAATAAATTTTAGCTTGATCACAGTGTTCTGAAATGAGGTATAAGTTTTGATATCTGTTGTTGGTCCACTACCAGCAGGCCTGGAGAGTATCCCGTTGGAGTCACACAGGAAGACACACATTTCTTGACTGCCAACAAACCTGGTCAGTACCCTGGTGGAGTTGCATGTTGTAGAAATTATCACTATAGATAACCTATAATGCAATGTAACTAAAGTAAAATACTTGATCTACTTCTACTATCAAACTTTGTGAAAGCTTAGTCAATTTTGAGCAAGATCAAACATAAGACATATAACAGAGAATAAGAATCAATCACACATGAAACACATAAGAATACTATGGGGAAATCCCCAGCTAAAAACCTCGTTATCTGTATTATCATACAAGTGGAAATATCTAAGGATTACACAAAGCTTTAGCTCTCAAAACTATCCAACTCTCAGTACAATCCCTCTCACTGCTCATAGACAGACTAGACAACTCATATGCCTTTCGCTCTATCCTCTAAGCCCCCTATTTCCTTGTGTTGCTTTCCTTGGGTGCTCCTGCTGTAACCTTGTGTGACACTGATCTCACACACTGCTCCAACACACTGTAAAATTGTGCAAATCTCAAGGAATGAATTCCTTCTACATGCAAGAGATTTTCTTATAGGAAAATTCTTGCAACTAATAGTACATTGTCCCTACCTTTTGTTAACACCCAGATTGTTCCCTATGACTCCCAAGGGAATACAACCGGGGTAACCACTAACCAATCTTTGGATTACAGCTTCTAGCCCAGCTGTAATCAGAGAGGGCTCTCTCTGTTAGGTTTGTCACTGTTTTAACGAAGTTTTAGGCTAGTTATGAAATGAATTTTTGTTTGTTTTTATGTTTGGTTGGGAGGATGCTTCTGATAGCTTTTAGAGTCTATCTGCAGGTGAAACTAATCCATTGGGCAGTGGGGTCTGTAGCTGTTATGCTGTTGAGATCCTGAATTAAGTGTTGCTGGCATTACAGGGTCTGTGTGTATTTCATAAAACAAAATGTAAGTTGTGAGAGTGGAATGGAAAACAACTAGCAAAGAGCAATTAAGGTTTCTTTACTAAGCTGGATAGTGTGAAAGAGGTCTATTACTTAGGAGCAATTACTCGAACTCCTAAAATAACAGAGCACTGTGATGATATAGTATTAAAGGTAGCACTGAAGAATTACTCTTTAAATACTTTATCTGAAGAAAACATATGAAAACAGCTAGGATTGAACTCAGGGTAATCAAAGATTAAATCCTGGGACTATTCTTTTTCCTGGCTATTCAGAGATTGAATACAGGTGGGAAACATGAAAGACACAGGAAAGTATAACAGACATATATGGAAAGTATAACAAACATATATGTAACAGAGAGCAATGAGAAAACTTATTGAGCCATGAAATACACAGGAATCCTGCAACTTTGAGCCATACACCATCGGGAGATCAAGAGACACAATGCTTGAAGAAATCCCATTATCCTTTGTATTAGCTGTCTGAGAGTTTACAATATGAGAATAACAGAAGAGATATCAGGAGATTTCTTACATCCGGAGTCCAACCCCTACTAACAAACGCGAGGGGGAATATATAGAAGTTTGTTACAAAAATATCTCAGGTATGAGTCATCTGAGTGGAAAAATATCTTCCTTCAATAGTACTGAGCTGGTAGATGGGCAGTTATTACAATCTTTAATGAGCTATAAAAGCTATTCACTCCTGTCAGAACAATCTTGGCATCTGGAGCTTACGGAGTTGGTTGAAGTGGCTGAGTGTTTTGACTTAACTGCTGAGTGGCCTGTCCGTGCAGCTGTGGTTTGTGTGTCCTCTTGGCCAGCTGTCATGGTCCATCTGTTGGGTCTGTCTTTAATTGCCTTAAATGCTCGCTTTATCATCATGTCGTCCTGTATATGATCTGGGCTGATAGTGACCGAATAGCTGAAGCTAACGTGGCAGAATTCTGAGCATTGATTGCCACCAATCTTCCTTGGGCATCTGATGCCTCCTTATTTTAATCAAGGTCTCATCAGCCTCTGTATATTTGAAAAAATTGGGAGGAGTCTCAAAAAGGTGATTTACTTCATTTTCAATGAAGAATAGGCCTCCCAATTTATCATATAAATTCTGTCCTGAGGGAGGCCCTGTCTGTTCAGATGAACTGCCAGATGCAGTGATCTGATTTTCCATATATGTCACCATTATGTTGGCAAATTGTTCTTGGGAGACCAATTTTCCTGCACTAGTTAATAGACTGGGCAGGCCTCTTGCTTGCAGTTCTGCCATTTTGATCCTGAACTCCTCCACATCTGCTGTCATTTCAAAGCACTTTCTCTCCACTGCCTGTATATAACTCCTAAGGGTGAGCACTTTCTTGGCAAGGAGGACAACTTCTGTTCTATTGGGAATGCCCATGGCTGCCAATTCCTCCTGTTCATGCCTGTTCAAGAAATCTACCATCCTACTGGACTGTTCTGGCCTGTTTCCCAGTACTGCTTTGGCCTTATCGATCTCTATATGAGCTTGGCCTAGCAATTCCATCTGCTGATGGATTGTCTTTATTGATTTCCATTGTTGTGTGATGGATTTGCTTATCTTGGCCCATAAAATTCTCTTTATTTCGGCCATGGCTGTTTCTAGATTTAATTCTTTTTCTAGGGCCTTTATCTTGTCCTTGAGGGCCTTTATTTCTCTGCCCTGCTCAGCTACTGTCATCTTGGATTTGTCATATTTTGACTCCAGCTCTACCAACTTCTCCTTGGCTTTCTTTATTTCATCAGCCTGGAGCTCCATTTTCTTGACAGCCTTGGTTATGTCTTCTATAGATGGATTATCCTGCTGAGCTGCTGATGTATCTGCTGCCTCTGTTGTGGGGGCCCCTGTTGCCCTTGATGTTGCTGTTGCTGCTGCTGTTGTTGCTGTTGTAGAAGTTGTTTGAGGAGCTTGGGAAGTGGATTCTCCCTGCTTGTCTTGTATTGCTCCCTCCAATTCTTTCTCCAATTCTCTTATCCTCTGATCCTGTTGCAGCAAGAGGTCTAGCTGATCCTCTACCTGTTTCTGCTTTTGAAGCTCAGCTGTCTGAGGGTGTTCAGTGGGTGGCAGCTTCAATCTCTTCCTCAATGCCCTGAGGTCATCATCTTTCTTCTTCATAAGGGCCTTAACGCCTGTTGGATCATCAGGATCATGTCCTAAGTCAACAATGATATCTTCAAGCGATTTTATTCTGTTGTCCTTGGCTTTGGAGGACATCCTCTCAATGTCCAGCTGAGTGTTAGTGTTTTTCAATGATTCTTTCAGCTCATGGGCCAATGTGGCCTTTTCCACTAGGGTGGCATAGACCATCTCTCCAGCCTGTTTGTGGAGTTCGATTTGTTCCATAGGGTGAATATCTCTGGCCAGGACCTCCACCCTTGTCTTTATGAAGTCTGCAGCTGTCTTAGGCTGCGGCCCCTTGGGCTTAAAATGGCTGAAGATAATCTTCTCCTCTTGGATGTCATAAACTGACATCAGTCTTTCTTGCATGGATGGTGTAGCATCTATAAATTGTTTGTACACCTCAGCCCTCAATAGCTCATTTTGAGCCTTTATTTGTTTGAAAGAAGCCTTGGTGCTCTTTGGCTTCTTGCTCTGCTGTGATTGGGAGGCCACCTCCAAGCTGACCTGTAAATTTTGCTCCTGCTAAAAGGAGCTTGTTCCTGTCTGCTGGCTGCTCTCCTTGTCCTTTGAAATATTTAAGACATCTTCAATGATGTCTTCTACCTCTAGAGAATCTGCCCTTTGCCTTTTGGCTTCTGGCTGGTCGGAGGATCCACTGAGAGGAGTGGACTCTTCTCTTTGTCTTTTTACTCCCCTTTCTTCATGTACCGGGGTCTGTAGAACTGGGGCAGTTGACTGCTGCGTTTGAGGTGGTGGCATTTGTATTGCAGGAGTTTCTGGCAGCCCATTCTGTGGCTTTTCAGCTTGTTCTTGCTGCTGGCCCGTTTGCTGCTCTGTTTTCTGTTGTGTCTCCTGTTGTGTCTTCTGCCCTGTTTCCTTTTCTGTTTCCTTCTCCCCCTGCTGCTCTGTTTGATGTTCTGCCTATTGCCCCATTTGTCCCTTTACCAGCTCATCCTCTACACCTATTATGCCTTTGCCTTTGTCCATTGCTGATACTGATGTAGTAGGTGCCTGTGGTGCAGTCCTTGTTACTGAGGTCCCTTGTCCCACTGAGTAAGGCAGTCTGAAGGGTACTTGCTGCACATAATCTAGGTCAATTGTCTTTTCAAGCTCCTTGACATTTTTAAGCATTCTTTCTTCATCAGTCAGACCCTCAACTAGAGTATCCGGTTGCCATTCTTACAAGTTGGCATATTTTTCTATGTGAGGGTATTGGCAATGTTTAATGGCTAGGAGCCTATACTTATTTCTCCTAGCAGAGATGAATCCTTGAGGGTCATAAGGGACCCAGCGAAAGCTATAGGACAGCTTATAATTTTCTTTAAGGATCAAGTCTGCAGCTTCCCATCCTTCCTTCTTATTCATGATGAAAGGGCCCATTTCATTTTTGAAGTTAAGGTGAGCCTTTTTCTTGGAGCCGTGGAAGTGGGTAAGGTCTGATTGAATTAGTTGCCTGTAATACTCCAAGGCAAACAATCTCATTGGTACGTATTTGGGGAGCCTGTATGGACAGAGCTCACATCCGTAGACCCTGAATACTGTATGATGTTCATATAGGTACCAGTCACCTATTTTGTTGTTCTTAGAAAGCTGCAGAGCTTTCTTTATCTCATTGGATATCCTGGGAGGTGGTGACTTCATCAACATGCAGAAGACTGGGTAGACAAACTGGTCAACAAATTCACAGTAGGTATAGGGTGAATTTGTGACCTTGTGATAGACTGAGGTCCAGAAGATAACAGATCTTCTTTCCCCTGTATGATCCAGCCTTCTGATATAGCATGGGAAGGCTTCAGAATGATAATACATGAACATATGGTAGATATAAGCTGAATATCTGAAAACCCCCTGTCTGTCCACTTTGGTTAACTGATCATGGATCTTATTGGCTATGAACTTAGCAAAGTTGTACTTTTGGGCAGGGGGTTGGTATGGGCTGTAAACAGACAGCAGTACTAGCATGGCTCTGTCCACATGCTCACTGTTTTGGTACCCCAACACATAGGCTATCATGTCTAGTAATAGCCTGCCTACATCATTGAATTGATCATTCAGATATGGAGGTGGCTCTGTAGTCTGGCATTCAGGTCTCATAAAGTTCCTGATGATCTTTTGTAGTTCTTCACCAGTCATCTTGTCACCAGTGTCCATCAAATGATTCATGGAAAATGGGATCAGCAACTCTGTCTGATCAAAGTGTAACATCTTGTTTATGGACTTAGCATTGATGTAAAAAAGGATCCTCCCTGATGGGGTGCTGACGGCTCTGTGCTGGGCATCATAGTGTTCAGCACAGAGGTGAATGATTTCGGGGAAAACATTCACAGCTGGGAGACAGTAATAGGGCAGGTTTGACTCCCAGACCCCATGTGTACCATGCCCATCCTTGTAGTATTCCCTTAGTCTACTGAAGGTCTGCAAGAAATCCCTATTTCCTTCAAAGTCTCCAATGAGACCATCCTTGTCTACTAATGGCAGGGCCTCCAGCTCTTTATTTGTTTGACTCTGTGAGGCGACACTGATGGATGAAGTTGCAGGAGATGCCATGATAGAAGCTAATCTGTAGAGATAGGGTCAGTGGTTTGACCAGTCCTCAAAGAGTTTTTTAGCTGCAGGTCAACTGTTGACACAGTGAGGTGTCCTTTCTTCAGGGGGTAATGCAAGCTGGATTCTGTGTTTTGCTGTGAAATTCACAGGGAGGTGAACTGTGAATGAGAGATTTGCAGAGCTAGTGAGGCTTCTTTGTTATGACGATAGGTGGCCTGTACTTGGCAAAAGGGAACAATGCCTAGTACTTTGGGCGGAATTTCGGGGTCTTTAGCCCGCAAAACGAGCACTCTTCTGTCAAATTGGGGTTTAAGGGTGCTGCAGATTACTTAGGTTGACTTAGTGTAATGGGAAGAGCTGAATTTGAAGAGTTTTACTGGTGCTTAATGGTGAAATTTTACCGAGAATTGAAATGCATGGGCAAAGTGGGAAACCGGCTAAATACCTGGAAAAACTAGCTTGGACGCTTGCGAGCCGGGCTGTGGAGGCTTAGCACAGTGGAATTGTGGACTTGCAACGGTCGAAACTTTGAATTTGTTGGCTGGATGACAATTTTTCGCGGCAGCTGGTTGTCAACGGCTCCTTCTTTTACGCATGATAATGACTTAAAACGGCCTATTTGGCCGTTTATAACGTTGAATTTCGGAAAAAGCCGCTATTGGCGCTTTTCTGCCGATGACGTCAGCATGACATCATGGTGGACCCATAGTACGGTGGTGACGTGGCGCTTGACGTGAGAGCCAGGGTGGCAGGACATGGTGGCGGGCTAATGTGGTGGCAGGGCTGCGTGGAGGGCCACGGGGCGCGTGAGCGGACAAAGTAAGGTGACGTCAGGATGGCGTCGGAGTGACGTGGGAGAAAGGGCGGTAAGTTGGATGGTGGTAAGTGGGTTCCCCGCACCACCTTTGGGGCAAAGGCAGTATCGGGGAGAGGGCTCTGAACAACCTCAGTGCCCGCCACGCGTCCTTGTACGGGCCCAAAACTACTTTCCCCGGATGTTAAAGGTCGACAGATCGGGGCGCAAGATTGACCGCCCACCCTTGGATCTTAACCGGCGGAGATCAGACGGCTGGCGGGTCCTCCGACGGGCCATGTAGGTTGGGAAGGGGCCCGCCATGGAATTAAATATTGATTTAAATATTTGGGCGGGGAACTTTGGGTTTTATGGTTTTTTCGGGTTTTATCATTTTTTTGAAAAAGGGTTATGGGTAAGAGGGGTTTTTTTATGATTTTTCTTTGCAAATGAGGGCCATATGAACAAAATGACATGGAATGAGAAGAGATGACCTGGGAGGTTCATCAAAGTGACCAGGTGTCACTTTGATTCCCTTTTTAAACAGACCATATGGCTATAATGCCAGGGGAGGGATATTTATAGAAATTTTGGGGTTTATACACCATGGTGTTAATACTAGTAGGGAAGGGTGAGACAGGGGAATTACATAGTAGGATTAGCTGTTAATGTGGGGGGAAGAATATGGATGAGGATCAGTACACCCAAGTCTTCTTGAAAATAACTTAGTGTAAAGAGTAGATCCAAATGAAAAGACTTTTTGCACAAGAAATGTGGCTTTAAGGCCATAAGAACATGACAAAGCAACAACCTTCTCTGATCTACACAACTTGGGAAAGGGTGTTAATAATGAGTGATATACAAATAAAAACAGGGAAGTTAGTCATGCTCCAGTATGTTGCTTTTCCTGTAGATGTTTTAGCAACTTTGGTCTTGAAAGAGAAACCACTTCTGCAACCCCATCTACTTACCCAACTATTTTGCCTAACATTTTTATTTCTTCTTGTAGGGTGCATTTAGGCTAGCAAACCCTTTAAGTGCCTTTTCTTTTACATTGGCTTTTTGCTTTCATATCCTATCTAAGGCTACCGTTATTCCTTCCAGGCCCCAGATTAAGCAGTTGGGAACCTTAGCTTCTCTTCCTAGCTATTGATCTGCCAAGATTAAACAGTTTGGACAGATTTCTTTCTCTATTCTACAACATAAATTGAACACATGGCATGATCCAGATTAGGCTGTTGGACCATCCATCAAAATTGAGTCCCTATCCAAATTCAGACACACCTTGTCTCCTTATGGAAATATGGGATCTTTGCATTATCAAACCAGAGCATATTTGGACCTTTTATAGCCAATCATGAAATATGAAACCTATTGGTATAGGTATCCAACACCTTTAATCTCAACTGGGCCTTTTTTTGAATTGACATGCATGAGTTATTTATGAAAGAATATTCAATTATTTGGAGTACACTAGTTTCATGCATGCATGCATTAACTGACTAAACTCACAATTAGTTCCACAAACTATTTGGAACTAATCTAACTGGACTTAACTCAGTTAGCTGAGCTAACTAATTACAACTCAAATACAACTCATCCTTATCTCCTTAATTAAGGGATAACTTCCTCAATCAAAGGGATAACTATTGCATGACTTCACAAAGACTTGATGTTTGAATTTATCCAACTAATTAACTCAAGATGAATTAATTGATTATATTTCAAACAACTCGTGAGACTAAATTCGAATTTTAATTCAAGGACAAATTAAAATTGGAATATCCTAAAATGTTATGTATAGCAATGCTATTTTTAGCTTGTCTATTCTTAGCATTTCTTGTTTCCATTTTCAACACTCCCTCTCAAAAACAAAGGGATTATCTGCCACCCATATCCTGTCTCTATGGAACTCGAATTTACACTTTGACAATGCCTTAGTCAAAATGTTAGCATCTTGCTCCTTGGTCGAAATATACTGCAACAACAGGATCCTTCTTGCCACATAGTCTCTAAGATGATGATATCGAATGTCTATATGCTTGGACCTATCATGAAATATTGGATTCTCAGAGTTTGATACAACTCTAGTTATCACAATAGGTCACAGTAGGATCCATCCTCTAATCAAACAAACCAACTAGAATTTTCCGCATCCAAATGGCTTACATGATGCCTAACTTGCAACCATGTATTTATAATCTACTGAGCTGAGTGCAACTGACCTGTGTTTCCTATTGTACCAAGAAACTACAGCTGAACCAAGGTTGAAAATTCCTCTTGATGTGCTCTTCCGATTTGGTGGACTCCCTTCCCAATCTGCATCTGTGAAGCTCTGTAGCTTCACTCCCTCTGACCGTCTGTACCATAATCCATACTAAGATGTGCCTCTGAGGTATCTCAAAACATGCTTCACTTATTCTTAAATAGCTTGGTAGGCTGAACCATAACTTGACTCATCTAGTTCACAACATAGCGCAAATCTGGTCATGTCTTCACTAAGTACATCAGTGAACCCACAAGCTACTGATACACAGTAGCTTCTACTACTTCTTCTAAAGTAGCATCCTCCTTCCTTGAGTTACCTGTTAGAGGAGTCTGCATGGGCTTGCACTTCTGCATGTGGAATCTCCTGAGTATCTCATTGGCATACTTGCCTTGAGACACAAACAACTCTCCATCCTTCTACCACACTTCCATGCCTAGAAAGTAGTGCATGAGACACATGTCTTTGATCTTGAACTCCCTTGCAAGGTCCTCCTTGCAAGACATGATCAATTGATCATCACCTGTCAATATTAGATCATCAATATAAAGAACAATGATCAACTACTTACCTTCCACCATGATGTGGTACAAGTTCGCATCTGCTCCACTCTTTATGAAGCCTAACCTGGTGAAGTAGTTGTCGATCCTGATGTACCAAGCACGAGGTGCTTGCTTCAGCCCGTACAAAGCTCTCTTGAGTTGGCACACATGCAACTCACTATCAAAGTTCTCAAAATATTCTGGCTACTCTATGTACACCTCTTCCTCAATCTTGTCATTGAGGAATGCAATCTTCACATCCCTCTAATGGATCTTCCAACCCATCTGTGCTAATAGTGCCAGCATTGATCTGATAGATGAGTACCTTGCTACAGGAGCAAAAGTCTCATCATAGTCGATACCCTCGACCTATGAGAAAACATGGGAAACAAACCTTGCCTTATGTTTCTCCACACTAACATCAGCAGCTTGCTTTACCTTGTAAAGCCAACGGGAACTCACAACTAACTTATTCTCCAGTCTTGGAACTACATCCCAAGCACTATTCTGAACTATGGAGTCATACTCCTCCACCATAGCATCAACCCAAATCGGTTGTTGCACTGCTTCCTCAAAGGAAGATGGCTCGGTCTCAACACATTCCCCAATAAAGGCCATGTATCCAGTGTACCTATCAGGTGATCTCCTCTGTCTACGCTGAGAAGATGTTTATCCCACATTCTCTATTGCATATGATAACAATCTTTTAGCTTCTCTCGTGTGCTTCTATCCATCTCTGGAAGACTCTACTTGAGTGGATGTCTCCACTCCTGGAACTTCTGCATGCAGCTACTATGCATCAGTCTGAGACTCCTCCTCCTTAGGAACCAAAATTTCCTCCACAGCCTATAGTTGGAGCTCCCTCTTAAGGGAGACTTGCATGGCCTTCTGCTCATCAAACTTAAGATCTATGTGAATCACTGTCCTCCAACTGGTAGGAAAACTCCCTCGATAGTTTTGGGGTGCATCAATGTACCCCACAAGTATCCTCAACTTAGTTGTCAGCTCAAGTTTCTTCTGGGCATCCTTGGTCACATGGCAATAAACCGATGAGTCAAAGATCCTGAAGTGACCCACATCTGGTCTCTTCCTAGAGAAAGCTTCCTCTGGTGTCTTCATCCCAAGTATGTGATGCGAGCTTCTATTCTACAAATAGACCGTTGTGTTGCATGCCTCATCCCACAAATGAAGTGGTAGGCCTTGGTCATGCAGCATCACCCGAGCTGCCCCCACAACTGTTCTGTTCTTCCTTTTGCCCACCCCATTCTAATGTGGGTTATGCGGTGCCATCAACTCTCGTTTAATTCCTTCCGTTAGAGTCGATCCTTACAGCCCTCCGTCAGAGATCAGTTCGCTTTTTGCATATCATTCTTAGGTGTCTCGCTCATTCCACTTTGTTGCATTTCACTAGGGGCATGTCATTCACTGACGAGGGGCTCTGGTTGTCTTGTGTTTCCTCACGCTTGTACCTGCAGGGTTAATTAAAATCCTCAAAAAATCACTGAAGTTCACGGTCATTGAATTCATGGTCATAAATGATTAGTTTCGTTAAAAAGAGTCTTTAGTCCTAGAGTCTAGGGTTTTCACTCCTTTACATACTATAATAAAGGCCCGCAGGTCATGAGATTGGTTCAAAAGATTTCTATTTCATGTTTGTTGTCAAAAAACATTTGAAGACATTTCTAGTCCAAAACTCTGTTTTGGAACTAGAAATTGTCAAACTTCAATTTCTTGTAATAAATGTATTGTTCCACAATAAGAAATTTCAAACAAGCCTCTGATCTTTGCCAAAGTCAAAATGCTAAAATATCTGCAAAAATCAAGACATTTCATTAGTCCAAGATTCAGAAAAGCATGATAAAGCCAAAGAAAAGCATTGTATTAAATGACTAAATGTCAAAATGCCAAACATTATGAAAGTGGATTATGGAGCAATTTAAAATCAAATCTAATTTGGTGAGATATTTTCTTCACATATAAATCATGGAAGATCATCCATTTCCACCATTTCTCAAGGCAAAAGTCAAATTTTTGAAGTGGAGGGCAGCAGACGCATTTGAAGGGTTGATTGACAGGCTTGAGGGTGCGTGCAACCCATACAGAAGGCGCGCGATGCATTGGGTGCGTGCGACGCACTGGGCTCCATTGGCCAGTATAAACTTGCATGCGCGCGGCGCATAGGGAGCGTGCTACGCACTGGGTAAGCGCGCGGCGCATATAACTCAGGACCAAGAAATTTTCACTCCTTCGTTCAGATTCATGCCAAATTACCTCCATCAACTTGCAAGTAGGTTCTTTACATTTGTTCAGTGAATTTTGGGCATGATCATAGTGTTTTGAATATGGAGAAACAAATGTTTAAGATAAAGATTGTAAACCCTATGTTTATTGTCAAATTCACTTCCTAGGGTTTTAAAAAAAATATTAGGGACTGTGTGGGGGTTTTGCAAATTTGTGCTATTGATGTCATCTATTTTCAGTGTTGTCTATCCTCATTTTTAACCTCAGCCTCACGCTCTCTCTGTGCCATTACTTCTCTGTTGTCATTGTTATGGCCATTGTAAACTCAAAGGACAAAACTACTTTCATCGTGGCTTTCCTATGATACTTTGATACACATGTGACACATTTGAGAAGTCAAGCATACACTAAAATTTTTGCCTTCACTATACCTATATCAGCATACATATTGCAGATATCTTGTTTCCAAAGCCATGTCAGAGACGGATTCAAATTATGAGCAGGAGTATGACAGTGATTCTACAGCTGAGGGTAATGTGCCACGGAGGTCTCACAAAAGTGGCAAAAGTGGTCAGCATGTTAGGGAGGAGCCTACTTCTTTGGCTGAATTGCAGGCTTGCCTGCTTGCAATGGATTATTTTCAGCGTCGGTCATGTTTCCAATACTGTGAATGATCTCACAAACCCAGCATCATCATGAACTAGTTCGTTTATTTGTTCTACATTTACATGATGGCCGTGTAAACCTCGCTGGAGTAAATTTCACTTTGTCACCAGAGACTATTGCTCAGGCCACCAGGATACCAAATATAGGAGAGGAATGGAACAAACGTCAACAGTTAGACAAATTCTACTATGAGCCATACATCAAACCTAGGCATACGAGACACCTGAGCACGGTTTTTCCTTTCAGATTCCTGAGGGATGAGTTTGTACCATTGATGAAACTCATCATTCGGTATTTCAGTTGTGAGGGAAGATTCTCGCGTCTCTATGCATACCATGTTCGTTTGTTGATGCATTTCATGAGGGTACGTATGATGAATATTATGTATTTCATGTGTCGCAACATAGAGAGGATGGTGGTTTTAGTACAAAGGAAGACCCCAGCACAGCAGTATAGAAGTATATATCATTATGCGCTGATCAAAATCATAGTGGTACATTAGTTGACACAGCAGGGCATTACTTGGGAGGATTTCATCTCCCATGACTTCTTCACAGTGCCACAGCCACTTCCTGAGATAGTTCATGATGAGGGAGAGCCTTCACACCAGCCTAACATTCTCCATTGTATGTGACATACCAGTGAGGCCACAGGGCCTTATTTGCATCTACACGATGAGTACTATCTCCACCCGGGGTGGAAGGGGTCTCGTTGACTCCATCAGCAGAGCGAGTATTATCTCCACATGATGTGGAAGGGGTCTCGCCTTCTTCTTCAGCACAGGTACAGATCGAGGACAGGGGCAAGAGGCCTATGCATGATGAGGGTCCTTCAAGAGGCCGGGACACTGATTTCACGATCATTGATGTTGATGTGAGCTCTCCTAGCTCAGAGCTAAAGGAGATCATCCAGGAGAAAAACGCTGAGAATGACTCGTTGAGAAAGAAATTCCAGATGGCTCAGTGGGTGATAAACTACCTGGAGCAGTGTAACAAATAGCTAGAGGATGAACATACACTTTATGGGCTGTGGCAAATTTGTGAGGATCGAGAATTGGCCCGAAAGAGACCTGGTGATATGACACCGGCTGATCGAGAGTCTATGCTCATACATGTTAACACTAATTTGGAGAAATTGTTGGCAAAGGCCAATAGAGACAAAGACATGCTTCGTCATATGAAAAATCATTATTGGGCTCGTATGCATGTCTGCAAAGCAAAAATGAAGATTCTAAAGAGGAGGTTGAGCAGATCACTAAAACAGCGGAAAAAGCCTGATCCACTCCAGATTTTGGCCGAGGCTTCATTGGCTGGATATAAGACATGATGGAGGGTCTTCGCTCCGAATTTGAGCAATTTCGAAGAAACTTTTGTCATTTTGAAAAATTTTGCCTTAAAAACAGGTTTTTCAGCTCAACGCATAGTGCGTTGACGCGATCGATTTTGATTGGGACATTTGCTGAAGGAAAAGTTTATATTTTTGGGTTTTTCATGGTAGGTTATGCATGCTCAAGTATTTCCAAAGCATTTCATCAAGTTCTGGATGATCAAAAGGCCCAGAAACACCATGAAAACCACCATGCTGCCACCTTTTGCTCCAGCATGAAGTACTTCTGGGAGGATGACAGTTTGAAGGGGCAAATGAGCTCCAAATTGGGAAATTCCACTTGGGCTGGATAGCAGACATCCAAGGCTTTCCAACCAGGTACTGTGAGATTGATTGTGATGTCGGGAAGTGCCCCAAAAGTATGCTGGAAGGCGCGCGACGCATAGAGCTCAAGCGCGTGGCACATAGAGATTGTTGGTCAAATTTTCTCCTTCCAGCTTAGAATTTCGGACAGTTATGACCAGTTTCACCTATTGATGTGATTTTTGACACAGATTGATGTAATTTGATGTACATGATGTAAATTTGGCACTTATTTACCTATTATAGATGATTCATTAAAACAAATAGTAAAACTTTAATGAATGGATCAATTTCCCTTCTTTTAGAGGCAAGTTGTTTTGGATGCCTAGATTTTAGTTCCATGATTAGAATTAGTTCAAACTGCTCCTAGAAGGAGGAGATCGACCCCTAGAGGTGTGGGAAGGGGTTAGGAGGTCTACATGATGTAATTTTTGAGACATTCTACAGGTTGGACTCTTGGGAAGGACTTTGGCACACTATTGTACATATTTTTCATATTTTGGCTAAGGAAAGATCAGAGGTTTTGCAGCACCTGTTGGGATTCTTGTGGCTTTCAGTTCTTGATGGTGTTTTCTCTCAGCTTATTGTAATTTCTTTCATGTTTAATGTATGCCATTCCCTTCTTATGCTTCTGAAACTAAATGAATGAGTAAATGAGGTTGAATCCATTAATTTCAGTGCTCTACCTTTGAATTTGTTTAGTTTTATATGTTTTCGCCTGTTTGGAGAGGATCCATGTTCTTCCTTGCTCTCTCTAGCTCCTTTTTGTTCTGATCCATCCATACACTTAATCAAAAACCATTAAGACTACTGCCTACCTCGCCCCAAATCTAACTCTGCAAAGATCTGGCCTTATCCCCGGACCCAAAATTGGTTTTTCCCATTTCTCCAACAAAACCCAAAAATCAAAATCAAACTCTCATATCTTTTTACTAACCTAAAATCAGTTCCCATTTTAAAGTCAACTCACACCCTATTGCTCATTCTATCGAGATTGACTGGAGAGAGCCCTCTCCTGTCCTCGTATGGCTAGCTACGAGGTTGAGTGTGGTTTGATGTGGCCTTGAGTTTTACCTTTTTTCAGCCTAAGGTAGATTTGAGCGCTAACATAATGGCGACCATACTGGAGAAAAATATCAATGGTTTGCTTGTTGATGTGTTTGTTTCATGAGTCTTAGACAGAGTCTGAAGTCACGCCAGGTAGCTTTCGAAACACTTTTGCCATGCATAAGCGTAAGTAGATAAATGTTGCTTCAGTCGATCTCCAGTTAGCTTGTGAATGCAGCACTTGATTTGCAAATCACCCCAGTAAACTTGTTCGCTCTAGACCTTTGGATGATTGAGTCTAGAAGTCGATAGGCTGAATTATTTATGTTCCTTTAATCTTTTGACAAATCACACTGGCTTCAAGAAGACATACTAGAGCTAATCCAGATCAGAATCCGCCTCCTGTCTACGAAAATCTGAGTTTGATTCGAAAACTCCTTCGTCAAGAAAGCTCTGCGACTCTCATGATTAAATCCCATTCATGTCCAGCAATTTTTGAATATCTTGAAGAACTTTCTTTTGATGAAAAGTTTGAGCTGTCATTGTTTAAAACCAAGTCTGAAAATGCTCTTGATTCTATAGTTCCAAATCCTGATTTCGCTGCCGCTCTTCAAATCGAAAAGTCTAATAAGTCTATTGAGAATTTTATTTTAAGATAGCTCCAAACTAAAATTGAGGTTATGAATATCATTGATTTTCTAGAAACTGCATCTACTACCATTGGATCATCCATTACGTCATCCACCTCTAGAGATCCTACTGAACCGCCTTTCATTCCCACCATCCCTATGAAACCTATTAATTCTGATCAAAAGTCTGCAGTCAATTGGCCTTCATCCACTGTTTCCACGCCTAAAACTGCATCTCCTCCGCACACACCTCCTCATACACCTCACACCTCAGCTACACATACTCCCCCAACATCTCCAAGGCCGACTGCAAATCCACCAAGAGCCATGGCTGCCAGATTTACACCTCTTGCTTTGCCGACCAATTTGGATCCTATGCCTGCTGATTATCAGAGCAAGATTCCTATATTCGATGGCACACCACAGAGTATTTCAGCTCAGCAACATAATTTCCGAATGACAGACTTTTTGGACCTGCATGAAATTGATACAGAAAATGTCTCAATGAGATTGTTTGCCCAGACTTTTGGAGGAGAGGTTTGTAAATGGTTCAGAGCTTTACAAGCAAGGAGTATCAACACATTGCAGGAACTTCAGACTTTGTTTCTAGATAGGTGGGAAATGAAGAAAGATCTGTTTCAAATCACTTCAGAGTATACCAGCATCAAGCATAATCCTGGTGAGTCCGTTCAGGATTATATTATTTGATTTAATGTAGTGTATAATGCAATTCCAGATGACTTAAGACCGTCTAAAAAGCCAGATCTACTTAAATTCTCGGATGTTTTTGATCCGGAGATAGCTTATTTACTATGAGACAGATATCCGCCTACCTTAGAAGATATGCAAAAGATTGCCGTTAGTGTTGAGGCGAATCTGAATGATAAGAGAGCACGGTTGAAAGCAGAGAAAATAGTGACTATAAAGGAAGAGTCTACATCAGAACCACCCTGGCTTCGTGAGATGGAAAAAATGTTCAAAAGAATCAACCTTGATAAACTAGAAATGCAGATTCGTAATCCAAATTACCATGGCCAGCAGTAGCCACGGTTCATAATTAAGCAGCGTGAACAAAGAGCACAAGAGCCGGCAGCCCAGTAGCAGATTAAAACTCCTCTTTTGCAGAATTTTGTGAGTCAAGATTCAGATGATGATGATGATGTAGTAGGGGACAAAAATCACTTCTTTACTCCCGATGATCTGCCAATTTACATCACTGAGAATGAAGAATATGGAGAAAGTTCAGCTGCCTAGAAAGATGAAGATTTCGTCTTAACAAATGATGCAGATTTAGAGGAAGAATCAGATGATTACCAAAAAGGATATTTGAATGCTTTGTTCGCTCAGCAAAAGTAGTACTCATTGAGAAACCGAGATGTTCCCATAAATCCAATTCAGAAAAGAAAAGAAGCTACAGCACCGAAGACGGATTCACCCATACCATAGAAGAAAAGAAAAGAGACAATTGATCCCACAGCTAGTAAAATATCATCAGCATAAAAGGCAAATAAAACAAGTATAATCAAGGATAAGAAGGAAGTTCCGGTCAAAGAAGTTGAAAAAGTTTCAGCATTTAGTTTGGAAAACGAAATTTTCAAATTAAAAATATCTATTCCTTTGATAGAAATCATGAAGAAAAGCAGCTACCATGGTCAAGTCTCCAAAATTCTGAATTTTGATCCAATGTTTGACACAGTAAATGTTGAAGATGATCAGCCAGAATTGATATTTGGGCCTGCATTAGATGGTGAGTCCCTTGACAGTGATGTTCCTCCCTTTTATATCAATCTGAGGTTGCATGAATATGTATTGAACAATGCCATGTTCGATTCGGGTGCTTCACACAATTTGATGCCAAAGACGATCATGGAAAAGTTGGGACTAGACATTACAAGGAAATATCATGATTTGTGTTCATTTGATTCCAGCCGTGTGAGGTGTATCGGACTCATCAAATATTTGGTTGTTAGCTTAGACCAAATTCTAACGAAGAATGTCTTGATGGATGTGGTTGTGGCGGACATTCCTCCGCGATTTGGGATGCTCCTTTCAAGATCTTGGGGGGGAAAATTGAAAGGTACACTACAGTTAGATTTCTCTTACACAACAATTCCAGTCTTTGGTCAAATGAGAAAGTTATATCGAGAGCAGAAGATGAAATACATGATAACCAGCAAAGAGAAGCCAATCAATCATCCTGTAAATTATGTACATACTGACTTAGAGTCATTTTTGTTGCTTGCTGATAGTTTTAATGATATAGATAGTCAATTAGTTCAGGCGGAAGATATACCAGAAATCACTGAGAATTTTAGAGAAGTTCTGCAAAAAGAAAGAAGAGAAAGGCAAACTACTGTGGAGCAATCAACTAAAGACAATGGGCAGCAAACAGGAAAAACAAAGCTGGTGCAATTTTAGCATTTAGAGGACGATGAAGATGGTCTTTGGACCATGGATTTTGATGGAGCAATAGGTAGTGATGGTGTTGGAATTGGTGTTTGGATTCGCAGTCCATCTTCCGCTACCGATAAGGTTCCAAGAAAAGTGAGAGTGTGTTCCTACAAACTAGCATTTGACTGTTCTAATAATGAAGCGGAATATGAGGCTCTAATTTCCAGCCTTAAGATTCTTAGAAAGCTGAAAGTGAAAAGGATTGCAATCTATGGGGATTCAAAGTTGGTGATAAAGTAGGTTAAGGGTGAGTTTTAGGCCAAGCATCCTCGCATGAGGGCTTACCATAATGCAGTCTTAGATATTCTGAAGTTATTTTCTGATCATACCTTGACATGTGTGCCTCGCATACAAAATGGTGTTGCTGATGGACTTGCTAAGGTAGCAAGCAACTTGAAAATTCTGATGAATTCCAGCAATAAGTTTGAGATTCATGTGAAACACCATCCCACCGTTCCAGACAATCAGCGACGTTGGCAAGTATTTCAGGATGACGAGGAGATTAATCATTTTCTGCAGAATAAGGGTAAGTTCAAAGACACCTCCATAGATACAGAACATGATGATGGTAGTGATGATATACAAATAAATCAAATGGAAGTACTGCAACTTAAAGATAACATCATTCCTAAGGGATTGATTCCTTTGGAGGAACTCTTTGACCAAGATGATATAGCCTGTAAACCAACATTGAGGCCAACTGAAAAAGGTGTTGAAGAGGTGAATATTGGGACAGCTGAGAATCCCAAGATGATAAAATTATCAAAGACATTATCACCAAAGGTAAAGGCAGAGTATGCAAAGTTGTTGTGTTTATTTTTTGATGCTTTTGCGTGGGATTACTCATATTTAAAAACATATGACACTAATATTATTCAGCATACTATCCCCATTAAATCAAATTAGAAACCTTTTCGTCAAAAGTTGAGTAGAATCAATCCAAAGCTGCTACCATTGATTGAAAAAGAGGTAAACAGATTGTATAAGTCAAGAATCATTGTGCCTATCCGATTTTCAGAATGGATATCAAATTTGGTGCCCGTGAGAAAGAAAACAGGTGAGATCCGTTTATGTATCGACTTCAGAAATTTGAATAAGGTATCATTAAAAGACAATTATCCGTTGCCAAAAATGGACCACATATTACAGCAGGTAGTTGGAGTATCAAGGATGTCACTACTCGACGGCTATTCAAGATATAATAAAATTTTAGTGCATGAAGATGATCGTGACAAGGATGCGTTGACCACTCCGTGGCGAACGTTTCATTATGAAAAAATGCCGTTTGGTTTGAAGAATGTAGGAGCCACCTTTCAGCGTGCAATGGACATGGCTTTCGCCAATGAGAAAGATGTATTTTTGGTTGTTTACCTTGATGATTTAACTGTGTTTTCAAATTCTAATGAAGAACATTTATATCATTTGAAAGTTGTTTTCCAAAAGTGCAGAAAATATGGCATTTCGCTGAATCCGAAAAAAGAGTCTTTTTGCCATGGATGAGGGCAAGCTCCTTGGCCACATCATATCGAAAGATGGCATCCGTGTTGACCCTGCACGTGTTGAAGCCATCCAACAAATTGAACAGCCCCGGAACAAGAAAGAAATACAATCCTTTAATGGTAAAATGAATTTTCTGCATCGTTTCATTCCAAATCTTGCTGAGCATCTTAGAGAAATCATGAATATGTTGAAAAAGAACAGTTAGGTAAAGTGGACAGAAGAGGCGGTGAAATCATTCCATTTAGTGAAGTTAGCTCTTTCTTCAGCTCCTATTTTAATCAGC
Organism: Pinus taeda; assembly: GCA_000404065.3. NCBI lineage: Eukaryota > Viridiplantae > Streptophyta > Pinopsida > Pinales > Pinaceae > Pinus > Pinus taeda. The sequence continues at coordinate 98,611 of APFE031740546.1, read as the reverse complement.
CCGGACTACACACAGGACTTTATTTTGTTTTCGTTTGCTTCTGAGCACACTTTGGCAGCTGTTTTAATGCAGAAAAGAGATGGAGTTGAGAAGCCCATTGCCTTTTTAGTCGGATTATAAGGAATGGAGCATTGAAGTACAATATTATTGAGAAACAAGCACTTGTGCTTGTAAAGGCATTGAAATATTTCCGTGTGTATATACTACATTCCCACATTATATCATATGTTCCTAACGCATCAGTCAAAGATGTTTTGTTACAGGCAGATCCAGAAGGAAGACGGGGTAAGTGGATCGCTGCGTTGTTAGAATACGATGTGGAGATTAAACCAACCAAGCTGATCAAAGGACAAGGACTCGCCAAGCTCATGGCTGAAACAAATCTGCATGCTCTAGATATAAATTTGATCGCTGCCATGTCCAACGAAGATGAGGAGAGCACGCCATTTCAGGTATCTGATATTTTTGTTTCTTCCCCTTGGTATGCTGACATCTTATATGTACTTCAGAATTTATCTCCACCACCCGGGATGCCTAGAAATAAGAGTAGAACATTGAAGTTGAGAGTTGCAAAGTTTTGCATACTGAATTCTACATTATATTGGAAAGACCCTGGTGGAATGTTATTGAATTGTTTGGTAGAGGAGGAAGCCAAAAGAGTTTTGGAGGACTTTCATAGAGGATATTGCGGGGGCCATTTGTTTTGGAAAACCACAACGAATAAGATTCTAAGGGCAGGGTATTATTGGCCTTCTTTGTTTTCAGATGTATGTAAGGCTGTTAAGAATTGTCATGAATGCCAAATTTTTGAAGGGAAGCAGAAACTACAGCCTTTGCCTCTCAAACCAATTGAAGTCAGTGCACCATTCCAGTAGTGGGGATTGGATTTCATCAGGAAATCCACCCAGCATCTTCCAGACAGCATAGATGGATATTGTAGCTACGGACTACTTCACGAAATGGATCGAGGCCATCCCCACTCGATAGGCCACGGATGCGGTAATTATTTCTTTTCTTCAAAATAATATTATGTCACGCTTTGGGTGTCCTAGTAAGATAATCACAAATAATGCAATGGCCTTCAAGTCTAAGAGGATGGTTGAATTTTTCTATAAGTACAATATCAGCTTGGGACATTCGACCGCATACCATCCGCAAGGAAATGGCTTGGCAGAATCTTCAAATAAGTCCTTGGTAAACATCATTAAGAAATTTCCAGAAATCAATAAAAAGGGCTGGCACAAGAAATTAGTGAATGCACTTGGGCTGATAGGGTAAGTCAGAAAAAGTCCATTGGCATGTCTCCTTTCGAGTTGGTGTACGGGATAGACACGGTTTTTCCTACTTCACTTGTTGTCCCGATAGTCAAATTGATTCAGGAAGCTGGTAGTGAGGAAGATCCCATGCAGCGGAGGATTAATCAAATGATTCATTTACAGTAGACATGGGAGGAGGTATTTCAAAATACTTTCAAGTTGCAGGAACACATCAAGAAGATTTATGACAGGAAGACAAAGGAAGATAATTTTTAGCCAAAAGATGTGGTTTTGAAATGGGATGCTCGGAATGAAGATAAGGGAAAGCACGGCAAATTTGGAAACCTATGGAAGGGTCCTTTTAAGATTGTAGCGTATCGTGGTAAAAACGCCTTTCTTCTCAAGGAAATGAATGGATATGAGTATCCTAGAGGGCCGATCAATGGTCGGCTGCTAAAACGATACCACTTCTAAGTATTTTCTGCTGACTTCATCATCATTGTATATATCGTTTTACTTCTGTTTTATTGCAAGTATGTACTGATCTTTTATCTTCAGTCTAGGGCCCGAAGCGAAGGCTATAATTCTGAAGATGGAGGTTGGTCAATTTAAATTCTGTCAAGTCAGGTTTTGTCAGTCTTTTAGTTTAAAAATCGAGTCACTTTTGGTCAAAATTCAGTCGGTTTTCAATCAAGTTTGCAGTCAATAAATGTATTAAAGGTCTTGTGTTATCCGTTGAAATAATGACTCCATTGCCCAATGGACGAAGGCACTGTCTAACTCCCCCAGAGATCTGTCGTTCTTGGTATCTCCTCGGAGCCACCATACCCATTGGAGCCAATGTTAGAGTTGGTCCTTACAGCCCTTTGTCAGAGATTAGTTCACTTTTTGCATATCATTCTTAGGTGTCTCGCTCGTTCCACTTTGTTGCATTTCACTAGGGGCATGCCATTCACTGACGAGGGGGTCTGGTTGTCTTGTGTTTCCTCATGCTTGTACCTGTAGGGTTAATTAAAATCCTCAAAAAATCGCTGAAGTTCATGGTCATTCCATTCATGGTCATAAATGATTAGTTTCGTTAAAAAGAATCTTTAGTCCTAGAGTCTAGGGTTTTCACTCCTTTGCATACATATAATAAAGGCCTGCAGGTCATGAGATTGGTTCAAAAGATTTCTATTTCACGTTTGTTGTCAAAAAACATTTGAAGACATTTCTAGTCCAAAACTCTGTTTTGGAACTAGAAATTGTCAAACTTCAATTTCTTGTAATAAATATATTTGTTCCACCATAAGAAATTTCACAGCAAGCCTCTGATCTTTGCCAAAGTCAAAATGCTAAAATCTCTGCAAAAATCAAGACATTTCATTAGTCCAAGATTTAGAAAAGCATGATAAAGCCAAAGAAAAGCATTATATTAAATGACTAAATGTCAAAATGCCAAACATTATGAAAGTGGGTTATGGAGCAATTTAAAATCAAATCTAATTTGGTGAGATATTTTCTTCACATATAAATCATGGAAGATCATCCATTTCCACCATTTCTCAAGGCAAAAATCGAATTTGTGAAGTGGAGGGCAACAACTACGTTTGAAGGGTTGATTGACAGGCTTGAGGGTGCGCGCGACCCATACAGAAGGCGCATGACGCATTGGGTGCGTGCAGCGCACTGGGCTCCATTGGCCAGTATAAATTTTCATACGCATGGTGCATAGGGAGCGTGCTATGCACTGGGTAAGCGCGCGGCGCATATAACTCAGAACCAAGAAATTTTCACTCCTTCGTCCAGATTCGTGCCAAATTACCTCCATCAACTTGCAAGTAGGTTCTTTACATTTGTTCAATGAATTTTGGGCATGATCATAGTGTTTTGAATATGGAGAAACAAATGCTTAAGATAAATATTGTAAACCCTATGTTTATTGTCAAATTCACTTCCTAGGGTTTTAAAAAATATATTAGGGACTGTGTGGGGATTTTGCACATTTGTGTTATTGATGTCATCTATTTTCAGTGCTGTCTATCCTCATTTTTAACCTCGGCCTCATGCTCTCCCTGTGCCATTACTTCTCTGCTGTCATTTTTATGGCCATTGTAAACTCAAAGGAAAAAGCTACTTTCATTGTGGCTTTCCTATGATACTTTGATACACATGTGACACATTTGAGAAGTCAAGCATACACTGAAATTTTTTCCTTCACTATACCTATATCAACATACATATTGCAAACATCTTGTTTTCAAAGCCATGTCAAAGACGGATTCAGTTTATGAGCAGGAGTATGACAGTGATTCTACAGCTGAGGGTAATGTGCCACGGAGGTCTCACAAAAGTGGCAAAAGTGGTCAGCATGTCAGGGAGGAGCCTACTTCTTTGGCTCAATTGCAGGCTTGCCCACTTGCAATGGATTGTTTTTAGCGTCAGTCATGTTTCCAATACTGTGAAATGATCTCACAAACCCAGCATCATCATGAACTAGTTTGTTTATTTGTTCTACATTTACATGATGGCCGTGTAAACCTCGCCGGAGTAAATTTCACTTTGTCACCAGAGACTATTGCTCAGGCCACCGGGATACCAAATATAGGAGAGGAATGGAACAAATGCCAGTAGTTAGACAAATTCTACTATGAGCCATACATCAAACCTGGGCATATGAGACACCTGAGCATGGTTTTTCCTTTCAGATTCCTGAGGGATGAGTTTGAACCATTGATGAAACTCATCATTTGGTATTTCAGTTGCGAGGGCAGATTCTCATGTCTCTATGCGTACCATGTCCGTTTGTTTATGCATTTCATGAGGGTACATATGATGAATATTCCATATTTCATGTGTCGCAACATAGAGAGGATGGTGGTTTTAGTACAAAGGAAGACCCCAGCACAACAGTATAGAAGTATATATCATTATGCTGATCAAAATCATAGTGGTACATCAGTTGACACAACAGGGCATTACTTGGGAGGATTTCATCTCCTGTGACTTCTTCACAGCACCATAGCCGCTTCCCGAGATAGTTCATGATGAGGGAGAGCCTTCACACCAGCCTGACATTCTTGAGACTGAGCATATAAGTGCTCCATTGTATGTGACATACCAGCGAGGCCCCAGGGCCTTATTTGCATCTACATGACGAGTACTATCTCCACCCGGGGTGGAAGGGGTCTCGTTGACTCCATCAGCAGAGCGAGTATTATCTCCACATGATGTGGAAGGGGTCTCACCTTCTTCTTCAGCACAGGTATAGATCCAGGACAGGGGCAAGAGGCCTATGCATGATGAGGATCCTTCAGGAGGTCAGGACATTGATTTCACGATCATTGATGTTGATGCGAGCTCTCCTAGCTTGGAGCTAAAGGAGATCATCCAGGAGCAAAAATATGAGAATGACTCACTGAGAAAGAAATTCCAGATGGCTCAGTGGGTGATAAACTACCTGGAGTAGCATAACAAACAGCTAGAGGATGAACATACACTTTATGAGCTACGGCAAATCCGTGAGGATCGAGAATTGGCCCGAAAGAGACCTAGTGATATGACACCGACTGCTCAAGAGTCTATGCTCATACATGTTAACACTCATTTGGAGAAATTGTTGGCAAAGGCCAATAGAGACAAAGACATGCTTCATCATATGAAAAATCATTATTGGGCTCGTATGCATGTTTGCAAAGAAAAAATGAAGATTCTAAGGAGGAGGTTGAGCAGAGCACTAAAACGGCGGAAAAAGCCTGATCCACTTAAGATTTTGGCCGAGGCTTCATTGGCTAGAAATAATACATGATGGAGGGTCTTCGCTCCGAATTTGAGCAATTTCGGAGAAACTTTTGTCATTTTGAAAAATTTTGGCTTAAAAATAGGTTTTTTAGCTCAACGCGTAGCGCGTCGACGCGCTCGCTTTTGATTGGGACATTTGCTGAAGGAAAACTTTATATTTTTGGGTTTTTCATGGTAAGTTATGCATGCTCAAGTATTGTCAAAGCATTTCATCAAGTTCTAGATGATCAAAAGGCCCAAAAACACCATGAAAACCACCTTGCTGCCACCTTTTGCTCCAGCAGGAAGTACTTCTGGGAGGATGACATTTTGAAGGGGCAAATGAGCTCCAAATTGGGAAATTCCACTTGGGCTGGATAGCAGACATCTAGGGCTTTCCAACCAGCTATTGTGACCTGGATTTGGATGTCAGGAAGTGCCACAAAAGTAGGCTAGAAGGCGTGTAGCGCATAGAGCTCATGCGCGCGGCGCATAGAGATTTTTGGTCAAATTTTCTCCTTCCAGCTCAGAATTTCAGCCAGTTATGACCAGTTTCACCTCTTGATGTGATTTTTGACCCATCTTGATGTAATTTGATGTACATGATGTAAATTTGGCACTTATTTACCTATTCTAGATGATTCATTAAAAAAATAGTAAAAATTTAATGAATGGATCAATTTCCCTTCTTTTAGAGGCAAGTTGTTTTGGATGCCTAGATTTGAGTTCCATGATTAGAATTAGTTCAAACTACTCCTAGAAGGAGGAGCTCGACCCCTAGAGGTGTGGGAAGGGGTTATGAGGTCTATATGATGTAATTTTTGAGACATTCTATAGGTTGGACTCTTGGGAAGGATTTTGGCACACTAGTGTACATATTTTTCATATTTTGGCTAAGGAAAGATCAGAGGTTTTGCAGCACCTGTTGGGATTCTTGTAGCTTTCAGTTCTTGATGGTGTTTTCTCTCAGTTTATTGTAATTTCTTTCATGTTTAATGTATTCCATTCCCTTCTTATGCTTCTGAAACTAAATGAATGAGTAAATGAGGTTGAATCCATTAATTTCAGTGCTCTGCCTTTGAATTTGTTTAGTTTTATATGTTTTCGCCTATTTGGAGAGGATCCATGTTCTTCCTTGCTCTCTCTAGCTCCTTTTTGTTCTGATCCATCCATACACTTAATCAAAAAGCATTAAGACTACCGCCTACCTCGCGCCAACTCGAACTCTGCAAAGATTTGGCCTTATCCCCGGACCCAAAATTGGTTTTTCCCATTTCTCCAACAAAACCCAAAAATCAAAATCAAAATCTCATATCTTTTTACTAGCCTAAAATCAGTTCCCATTTTAAAGTCATCTCGCACCCTATTGCTCATTCTATCGAGACTGACTGGAGAGAGCCCTCTCCTGTCCTCGTAGGGCTAGCTACGAGGCTGAGCGTGGTTTGATGTGGCCTTGAGTTTTACCTTATTTCAGCCTAAGGTAGATTTGAGCGCTAACACCTTCTACTACACAGAAGTCCTTAAACTCTTGAGAAACATACTCTCCACCATTGTTTCTTCTTAAGGCCCTGATCTTCTTTCCTGATTCTTTCTCAACCAAAGTTTTGAACTCACAAAAATTTGAGAAGGTTTGATCTTTCTTTTGCATGAAATAGATCTAGCATTTACAAGAAAAACCATCAATGAAAATCACATCGTACCTTTGTTTAGCAGTGGAGGATGTTGAAAATGGTCCACACACATCTATATGAACTTTCTCCAAGATCGCTTTAGCTCGACTATCTTGATCATGAGAGGAAGATTTTGCATACTTACCCAAGGTACAACCCTTGCATGTGTCAACTTGCTCAAGTTTACCTTTGGGAAGTCCAGTAGAAATCTAGTGCATTATCTTCAAGGCCCCATGATGCAAGTGGCCCAACCTCCTATGCCATAACTCACCAATGTCTTGGCTTTGCACCAATTCTACTTTTGAACTCAATGCAGCACAGTCATCTACCTCTAGCTTGTAGAGATTCTTAACTCGAATCCAAATCCTCTTGGTTTGACCCATGGTTATGTGTCTCAGGAACACCTTTCCTTTACTGAAGACTACATCATAGCCTTTGTCTTCCAACATCGCGACTGATACCAAGTTCTTCTTTAGTCTAGACACATACTTTACATTAGTCAGGGTGAGAGGAGCTCCATGCTCCCTTTGAAACACAACTGTACCTTCACCTGAAACAAGGTACTTTCCATCGTCACCCATCTCTATGTGCATCTTGAGGTCTTTCTCCTCAAAGGTACTAAATAAACTTTTATTGCTAGTCATGTGGAATGAGGCTTGTTGGGCATGAGATCCCCCACAGTAGGTTTTGGGGCTTAAAGCCCGAGTTTTTATCAATGTAATGTAAAGACTCCTCGAAGTACAGACACGAAGCACGAAAGTTTAGGATAAGTCATAGGGTTGTCTACCCTAAGAATTGTAAAAAAGTTGTGTCGGCCTACCCATGGTTCATGGACCATGGGATTGTATAAATAGAGTGAGGCTCTAAGTGTAAAGTTAATTTTTGGAAGGTAAGAAATTAATAGACAAATTTGAAGCCATGGTTAGAGGATAGAAGTGGAACTGAAGTGTATTAGGTCATAGTAGTAGGTATAGGCTCTGCAGCTAAGTGCATAAAGGCCTAGTAGAGTCTGCAGTTGAGTGCACGGACCCCTGCAACTGAGTGTGATTGGCGGAGTCGGGTTTGTATTGAATTGAATTTGAAAATGATTATTAATAAATATAAGTTTGATTAGACATACTATGCATCTATTTCATGGATCTGTATTTTGATGTTATGTGTTAATTGTATCTATTTATTTATATGTGCACACTTGGTAAACATTGATATGAATGCTTATGTATGAAAATCCTCTAAGTAATTAGCAAACAGAAGCTATGTAAGGAACATTTGGGTAATCAACACTGGTTGCGTTGCGGCTAGAGCTATGTGAAGGATTCAAAGGGCTCATAAGTGAGTGTAGCCCAATAAGCACGAAGGTTGAATCACGTACCAATCACCACATATCAGACATCCCCAGGGTGCGAAAACTTGGTTCTAGCACCCTCCCATACTACTTCAGGTGAGACCTCAGTCCACACTCCACAGAATGTTGCTGAAAGGGCCATTAGTATAGGGATTTGCTTAGCTAAACCACTTTCGAACCTAGGTCAGGCCCCACTAAGCCAAAAAATGGTTCTATTGCCAGGACCAGGATCTGCATAAGGGATGTCTAATGACGTGCCACTGGAACCCAACAAAGAAGGAAATTGAAGGGTGGTTGGATAAGAAGATTCATGAGTTCATGACATAGGAAAACAAAAATCCACAAGTATCTCAACTGTATGAGTGGATCATGAGGTTAGCCAACAGCTAGGGAAGTTATAGGCTCAACCAGCTGATAGTGTGGACTCCGGAGCTAGTGCACAGGCTAGAAGCCTCAGAGGATAAGATAGCATGAGCTATGGACCAATGGCTCGACTATACAATAGGAGGATTTATCACTGAGTTTGCGATGGACACAACCATCAAATACATTGAGGCAGGACGACATTTTCTCAAGGGACCACGAGGTAAGTACATTAAATCTTTGAATACCTTGATTAAGATGCTCTTATGTGAAAAGCAGGTTATGTGAATAAATTAATGTTTGGGACTACACAGAGCAGAAGAATATACGAAAGCGGAAGCAGTGAAGAATTAGAAAATAGTCCCTTAATTTCACCCTCACTGGAGAGCGAGGATGAGCTCACAAAAGTTTCTTCGAGAAGCGCAGTCAGTTTGATAAGGCAGTCGATTCCGTGGCTACCTCCACCCACCCCGCCACCTTGTTATAGACAGTTTTGGGAACTTCAACCACAATCATAAAAAGTCCATAAACTGAGGGCTCCTAAGTCCCTAAAAGTGTTGCTTCACTGCCTAAAGGAACAAGGTCAGTTGATTACATCATCTCCCAGAAGTTCTCCAATGAAAACTACTCATATATGGTCAAAACTATACCATACTGAAAGCTCAATGCAGAGGGTGCGATGCATATCACCTTCCCAGTGTACAAGGTGTGATGCATACTGAATTACTCCTCTGTAGGGTGCAATGGTTTGGAATGGACAAATGGCAGGGACAAAAATGCGAGGTGGAAGATTATGGAATCTTCCAGAATCTTCCCCTCTGACACTTGCCTCTCTATTTTTGACCAGGAATGAGTAAGAGATCATCATTCTCCAAGTGGAAGTAGGAACTATCAGAGAGAGGACACTAATCAAGATCCCAGAAGATGACTCACCTCTCTGTAATCATCTATATATGGATCCCTCATCACAGAGATCCACAGGCTGGAATTTTGTATCTTATATAAAAGTGTTGTTGGTTTTCTAGTGTATATTCATAGTGTCAGGTGATCTAAGCTTTTCTTGAGGTGAAGAAGGGCTTCCTAGCTGGAGGATGATGCTGGGTCAGAGAACATGGTTGTAATCCTCTTGCTACTTTTCATCTTAATAAAGCTATTATTGTTTCCTTCCATATTCTTGTGTAATTGTTTATATATGCATTTATATGGTTAATACACATATGATCCTATATTATTTATGAATTTAGATCCTTGTTTCTTCGGTAGTAGTATGTTGTTGTGATTCCACAGTTCTTTTGACGTTGGGTAGACAAAGAAGAAGCGGCGAAACTCTATCAAGAAGGAGAGGAAATCAAGCACAAGACTCGGGTTGGTATTCTTGGTTCTCCTCTTGTCTATTTTCATAAAAGAAAACAATAGTAGACTTTGATTGTTTGTTTCTAAAATAGCCACCCATCTTAGTGGGAATAGCAGCATTCGAGTGGACACTATTCCCGGACAACAAAATGGTGAGTCCACTGGGGAGCGACTAGATTACTTGTTACCCTATCTATCCTTATTTCTTTTATAAACTTACAGACGGAGCTTGAAGTCAAGCTAGCTAGCCTTCGAACTGCATTTGTTATACAAATGCAAAGTAGATCAATGCTGCTTCATTCTATCTCCGGGTTTTGTTTATGAATTAAACAATAGATCTGCAATCAATCTAATTGCCCTAAGTGGTGGCTCTAGTAACCTCTTTAGATCACCCCTGTGTTTTACATACAGTGATATTTACTTACTCGGCCTAAACACCTGAACTAGATTGCAAACTATGAGTGAAAACCTGTTTGAAGTCTCGCACTGCTACCATTGCACCCTGCCTTCAAGGCAGTCTCTATGCATTGCACTTCCCGAGTGCAGTAGGTGCGTTGCATACTGAGTTCACTATGTAACAGGTGCAATGGTCAGGGAGGGTTAACTTTACCCTCAGAGTATGGTTTTTTCTCACTGTTTTTAGCCCTATTCAGGAGTTTTGTTGTCTATAGTCAGTGTACTTCTGTGAAAACCCCCTTCTCTTGCATTATTCCGCCTCCTTAGTGCAAAGAACTATAAATGTTTTTATGCATTGTGCGTCATTTTTAGTTCACTTTTGCAAAAAAGTAGCATAGTTGAACTGTCGTCTCTAGATTTGAAAGTGTCGTAGCTGTCGTTTTCAGTTTTAGGAAACAATCCCATTGTTCTTGATAGTCAATTATACGGTTACTATTGCATAGGATTTGAATTAGTAGTTTTAAAGTGTTGAAAAGCAATTTTCATTTCAAAATCGCAAAGTGTCTCTCTTGTTTTCACTTCATTTTGAAAAAGAATTTTGTTGAGTACTGTCGCTTTAAAAGTAATTCAATTTCCACATAGATTTCTTAACATCATTCACATTAAGAAGGCTGAAAACAAATACATGCATGTGCATTTGCATTTTGATTGCTTGGCTTGATTTAGGACTGTGCATTTAGCGTGTGCTATGTGCTCTGTGAAGAAAAGATTCTTGACTTTCTTCCCTTTAGTAGCTAGGATTTTCATTGCTGAAAAAGGATTAAATGTTTGTTTATCATCTTAGACTGCATTTTAGGAAGTATATACACATCACATGGTGAACCTGAAAGGAAAATTGTTAAGCAAGATCAACTTAAAATAAATTCAATGAATCTAACAACACTTTGGAACTTAACGAACAACATCTATATGTCTAGGCTAGAGACGTATTCTGGCGTCGTAAAGCCTGGTAACTGTTGCTTTCAGTGTTGGTTGGGTGATTCCTCCACTCTGAGACGGCAAGTGCCAGTACGGACTTGTGCTCCCACGTATCGTCGAGTATATTTTGGGAGACCACAATAGGTTGCATCCTTTATCCTTAGGAAGTCGCGTCTGCCGCCCTATTGATCGCAGTGCACTGAACACATCATTCGGGAAGATTGATTGCCGTACCGTAAAAAGTATTCTGCAGTTTTGCGATTGGTTTGGTAATCCTCTCTGCCTAGATCTCCAAAGAAGTCCATTTTTCTCCTTTTCAGACTCCTTAAAGGAAAATGTCCTCTGAGCACTTGTCACTTCAGGCTCAATAAAAATCAAAGGCGACTAGAGTCATCTTTTGTTTTTTCTCGTCTCTTTAAAATTGAAACAACAAGTTGTGTCAAAGCGTCTAAAAATTTATTTTAATCAGAATAATGTCACAAATTCCCTCGTTGATCTTCAGGTTGAGAAAATGGAGTCTACCAACCAAGGATTTCCCCTTGGAGGAAATCCTAGTCCCTTCTCCTCTTGGGGAGATGTTGGTCCACCCCATATGGCCACTTTGTCACTTCCAGGATTGACAATTGGTTTGCCTGTCTGGCTCTTCTCTACCTCTGTCATTCAAAATATCATATTTCCTGAACAGTCTAATCAACAACTAGACAACACTAGTGTTGCCTCCCAACCTTCTACTTCATCTGATTCTCCCTCTCCTCCTTCCTCTTCGCTTGATAAAGTTGAAAATCCTCACACCGCACAGTCAAAACCTAAATCTCCTTGTGTCATTTGCAATGGAGACCACTATCACTAAGATTTTCCCTACATCCCTCGGATCTTAAGGGACTGGTCTCCTCGTTTGCATAATCTGGTAGCGTCAACCTCTGGCGATCATGTTGAATGATCACCATCAACCAGTGAAAGTGAGGCACATGGACAAAGAAGGAATCCCAGATTTCCTAAAGTTGTGTGAAGGCAATCACGCCATCCACCATTGTCCCTTCCTTGACGAGGCTAAAAGAGTTTTGGATGATCGTTCGGTTTCACCGCTACGACTTCCTCCTGGATATAAAAAACTCTTGCCAAGTCCTCCACCGGTTGAAAATCCGGCTGGCCCGTCATTGTGGTCGTCCGAAGCGTCTATCATTGAAAACAAACCCTCTGAATCCATACCAAACGAAAGTCAAAGGGTCAATAGGGTAGTTGACCCGGTCTTGCCTTCAGAGTGTTCATCTTCGAATGATACCGTCACTGAAGAGAAAGAGAATGAAACCATTCAAATTATTTTCATCAACACAGACTCCGATGAACTTGGGGGTAGTCCTCCCATTCCTTTATCACAGGAAGGAAGTTCATCAGAGTCATATCCGGCCGTCTATTCGGTCCCACCACCAGGAAACCTAGTCGTTTCCTTCGACTGGAATCTAGTAGGCAGACCCCGTTTACTAGCTAGTGTACCATTCAGAATCATTGTACAAGCTTACATAATGGTCATGGTTTCGGTACCATCATCGATGAAGGCCTTCTGTGATATCCTTTCCTTTCAACTTCTGGAAAGCGCTGTGGTTTTCTCCATCGCTTTTTGCCTGAAAAATGAGGAAATCTAACAGGCTTCAACAAGGGAAACCAGTCGACCTTTAGGGATCCTTCTCAAAATGTGCCCATTACTTTGAGAAGGAAAACTGTTCACATGAACATTATGGTAGTTCAAGGACCTTTAGATTATAATCAACTCCTTGGATGCGACTATATTTTTTTCATGGGAGCCATCATCTCCTCACTCTTTAGAGTAATGTGTTTTCCGCACGAAGGCAGAATGGTCAAGCTCATAGACCAAATGTCATTCCCTAGTTCACGCATCGAAAATAGTCAAATTCCATCTCTAAATGGTCTTTTCATGCAAGAAATGTATCATCGGTCTCCAGTCCGTCCACCTGATGAGCGCGAGTGATTCAGGAAGATGTGACTGAAACCCAGGGGGCATGCACCCTGGTCTGTTTCTGCAGGAAAAGCTTGGGTATAGAGTGGATTTCCGCAAGGGATATAAGACTAGTCTGGCGAACCCGTCCTCACAGGAAAATGGAAACAGACTGGAATAAGATACCTTCGTTAAATCTATGTGAGTGGAATGCGTCTGCGGCATTCACCTTTGTCTGTTTCGATAGACATCGCCGAGGAAGCATTTTATCTGCTACGTGGATTGAAATTTGTTGTTAACCTGGAAATTTTTCGCTATACTTGGGGGCATGCAAACCGTTCGACATGCAAGTGAAGAGCAACTGTTTATTTTTTAAATTTGTAGAACCTCTAACCCTTTAAACCCGTAAGGCTAGTCGTTTCCTAACTTACATAAAGAAAGGATCCGTGGCAAAGCTTGAGAGATGTAAGCCACTTCAAAATAGCATCTCGAATGAGACATTCTTATC
>APFE031740546.1:0-82673 GCA_000404065.3 Pinus taeda | reverse complement strand
CTCTTGTCTATTTTCATAAAAGAAAACAATAGTAGACTTTGATTGTTTGTTTCTAAGATAGCCACCCATCTTAGTGGGAATAGCAGCATCCAAGTGGACACTATTCCCGAATAACACACCTGCTTCACCTCCCTCACCTCCATCGCCACCCACTCCACCTCCACAACCTCCATAGTTCGATATGGCGAGCGTAATCAAACTACTAGTATTCATAGGAGTAGGGAATGAGGATTTGAACCAATTCTGGTTCATGGTAAGAGTAGTATGGGAAGCGCAAGGTGTCATAGATGATAATATTAAGACAACTACATTTTGGAGCGCACTACAGGATCACGCATTAATGTGGTACATCAAGCACTCTAACGACCACCCAAACGCAGGGATAGAAGAGATCCAAAATGTGTTGAACAAACAATTTAGTAGGCCTAAATTAGAGACGCAATCAATCATCGGGTTTAAAGAGATCACGATGCATCTAGGTGAGACTCCCTGGGATCTGGACCAAAGGATGAAGAGTACGATCTGCAACGCCAATATGACGCTAATGGATGCACAGCATCGTGTATGGTTTGTAGCATCTCTGACACCACACTTGAGGATAGCGTTGTCACAATAGAAACTTTCTACCCAGGCCGAAGCATTGGAGATGGTGATGAGATGACATGAGACCCTGATACAGGACCCTGGGTTGGGAGTTCAACAAATCCACAGGCAACTATAGATCCTGTGTTTGGAAATGCAAATCTTGAAGTAGGATAGAGCACCGCATCCAGAGGCGCATGAGGAAGTATGGTGCATAAAATGCAAAGGCCAAGGCCATGACAAGGATCATTGTCTAGTGTTTGTGAACTACTTGGCAGGAGGGGGGGAATGCCATTGAGACCAGAGGCACAGGCAGGGCCGAGTGCCACACCCACGTTATGGTGTGCGATCTGTCATATAGGAAAACACATGACGGATAAATGTCATTTTTTGTAGAAGTATACACAAACTCCCCAGCAATTGTTTTGTAATTTTTGTAGGTCAGTAGGCCACGATGAGTGCACTTGTCGCAGCTACGAGTTAATGATGGATCAGACCCTAGCCTATAGAATGCAGATGAAAACACAAGCCCTCGACCCAGCTGGGGGGATGGCGCATGCTAGATTTTAGGGGTGAGGTCGAGGACGAGGAGGAATGGGACTAGGAAGGGACCACAGACAGTTAATTTGTTACAGCTGTGGAGGACCAGAGCACTATGCTTGTGATTGTACCAATCCAATGAGGATATCCTGTTCGTATTTTGTTTAGTTTGATCATGAAACAATATATTTCCTTACGTTGATCACACATATTCATGAAAAAGGGATATTCCAGCCTCCTCCAACTCAAAATATACAAATGATGAGGTCTAAACCGCACAAAGAAGACCCAAATGTGAACATGATGCTCAGAATTGGTGCGACCATGGGGGAGGATAAGGGGAAGCAACCTGAGGAAGATACATGGGTTCGCAAGGCTCTTGCAAAGGAACCTGAGTTTGACTTAGAATGCGCAAACGAGATGTTCATGGAAGCTAAGAAGATCTTTGCAGAGGCCTCCACTTCAGGTAGTAGGGATCAACTAGAGCTAGGGATGGATCCTTCTATGCTTACTACCTTTCTAGAGACATGCATGAAACTGTTGTGCAACAACAAGGCATTTAAGGGACTATAGGAGCTGATCACTAGGTGCATGGGGTCAGGAGAACTACGCGTAGTCCAGAAATTGAGGAAGCATGCATTGTGCATTGGAAGGGAGATGAGGTTGACTGCACAGATTGGTGAGTATGAAATGGATCAGGTAATCCTAGACCTGGGTTTAGACATGAATGTATTATCGAAGCAAACATGGGAATGCATGGGCAGGCCCACGTTACAGTGATCCCCTATTCAATTACAAATCACGAACCAACAGAAGGTTTTTCCCATGGGAAGGTTGCAAGCAGTAATAGTTGATATTGAAGGTGTGAACACACAAACAGATTTTGAAGTGATAGAGATTTTCGATGACAACAATCCCTATCCCACGTTGTTAGGAATAGATTAGGCCACTGATATGAATGGAGTCATCAATCTGAAGAAGCACAAATGATCGTCGAGAAAAATTCGCTACGTATAGTAGTCCCACTAGACCGAGCCGAAGGGGCATGCTACACTGAACCAGTGCGCGACAATGGAAGCGATGATGATCTTGATTGTATTTACAAGATAACTGCGCAATACCAGGATTGGATGAATCCAACTATAGATGGCAGGATCTCGTGGGAGCACGAAATCTCCTACACTTCAGATTCAAACAAAGAAGTAGAGCACTGGCAGAATCGGTTGAATGAACTAATACAATGAATTGCAACATGATGATTATATCACTTCATTATGTAACAACAGAGGCCCGAGATTTGCCGACATATGATGGATTGATAGCGGTGGATGAATTCTTGAGCAAGTTTGGAAGCGCAATACCGGAACAATAGCGGTTCGATGCATTGAAGTGAGCGTTGTACTTAATGCCTGCACACTGGTGGGGAACACATCAAGGAAGTTTTGAGGACTAGCATGGATGTACAAGGATGATGAGCCTATGATTTGGGAAACTGTAGCTATGATTGCAAGAAAAATATGATGGATGAGATAACCCACGCATGCACCTCGTTAAATGGGCCAAAGCCTATGGAGAAGAACCACAGCCTAAATGGGTACATTTATTCTACCATACCCTGGATGTAATACCCATGAACTGGTATACTGAGACAAAACTCTGACATGGTATGGGTGAATGGGATGTCTTGTGTGAAGGATTTTTGTTAACATTCACATTTGAAGACCGATGGTCGGATACTATTGATAGTGCGCTGCAAGTAATAAAAGCCGCCATATTCAAAATACCACAGGAGTCGTTGGAAATTCTGCAGCCAAAATGGGCAGTACAGTTAAGTAGTGTGTTGGAGTGTTATAATGTGCAGGTGGAGGAGGATGATGACGACCCCCGAAATATTGATATTCTTGAAACCAAAGGCTGCCGTGAGGTATGAGGACCATTAATTAAGGATCTCGACATCACTGCGCCACTCAAAACAAAGCAAGTAAACATTGGCATAGAAGTGGGGCCGAAGTACATGACACTCAAGAACTATTGGGACGATGCTACGGTAGATAAGGTCATCGAGTTACTCTGTGAATATCAAGACTCATTCCCAACCAAAATCAAGGACTTAAAGGGGATCATTGGTGACTTAGGGATGATGAAGATCACTCTGAAACTAGATGTGAAGCCAGTTAAGAAACGACCTTACTGCTTGAATCCTAAGTATAAAGAAAATTTTCGCGACGAATTAGACAAAATGCTCGTAGTCGGAATTATTGAACCAGTGGAAGAATTCAACTAGGTGAGTCCTATGGTAGTGCAGGAGAAAAAACAAAAGGGCGAAATAAGAATATGCATGGACCTCAGGAAGCTTAATGATGCCTGTGTTCATGATCCATTCCCGACGTCGTTCACAAATGAAGTATTGGATAATGTTGGTGGTTAGGAAGCTTATTCATTCATGGATGGCTTCTCAGGGTATCATCAGATCAAGATCATGCTGGAAGATAGGAGAAAAACAACCTTCACAATAGAATGGGGCTACTTTTAATACACCATTATGCCCTTTAGACTGAAGAACGTGCTAGTGATATTCTCGCGCATAGTGGTGGTGGCGTTCAAAGAGTACATCCACAAATTCTTGGAGGTCTATATGGATGATTAGACTGTCTTTGGATTAGTTAAGCACCATGTAGCGAGCTTACAATTGATGCTGGATACTTGCCACCAACACCAGATTGCGTTGAACCTTAAAATGTGCACCTTCCTGATTCCCTTTGGAAACCTGCTAGGCCATGTGGTCTGCAAACAAGTCTTGATGGTGGACCCTGTGAAGATTGTTATTATTCTGAATCTGGAAGCACCGCACAGTGTCAAATAGTTATGCGCTACTTTGGGGCACACTGGCTACTATAGGAAGTTTATCAAGAGTTATGCCCAAATAACCGCGCCGATGGAAAAGTTATTGAAGAAAGTTGTGACATACTACTAGAATGATGATTGCATGAAGAGTTTTGATGTCCTAAAGGGGAAGTTGGCCTCCGCACCAATTTTGGTCTTCCCAAAATGGGACATGCAATTTCATGTACATGTTGATGCGTCGTGTATCGCACTGGGAGTCGTACTCACGTAGGATGGCGCAGAGGGTGTGGATCACGCGATCATGTTTACAAGTTGAAGATTGTCCAAACAAGAAAAGAATTACTCTACCACTAAACAGGAGGGGTTGGCAATGGTGTACGCGCTCTAGAAATACCAACACTATTTACTTGGAGGACATTTCAAGATGTATACCGACCATTCTACATTGAAATACCTGGTGAAAAAGCCTGTGTTGGGGGGGTGCATATGCAGATGGCTCCTAATGTTTCAAGAATATGATTTTGAGGTCATAGTCAAGTCGGGATGCTTAAATGCAGGACCAGACCACTTTTCATGAAGTGAGATGGGCGAGGAACCAACAAATTTGGAGGGACTACCTGATCCACAACTCTTCCTAGTATGCGTCGCGAACAAAGACTTCAAGGATATAATCTATTTTCTAACAATAAGGACTACACCGAAGGAGTACTCAATCCAATAGAAGAAGGAATTGGTGGTACATGTGGCAGACTTTTCTGTCATCGAAAAGCACCTTTACAAGATGGGCAATGATGAGATATTGCAAATATACGTACCTAAATTTGAAAGGGGTTAGATCCTCGTGGAAGCACATGGGGGTGCTGCAGGAGGACACTATGCAGGATGCATTACCACACAAAATATTCTTTGCACAGCGTTATGGTGGCCGACCCTGCATTAGGATTCGAAAGGGCATTGTAAGGCCTGTGATATATGTCAAAGGACTGGAAAACCATCATGAAGGGACGAGATGTCGTTAAATCCCCAAATGACACTATAGTCATTTGAGAAATGGGCAATCAACTTTGTAGGCCCAATCAAACCTTAGGGAAAGATAGGTGCATGCTACATCATCACCATGGTGGAGTACTTGACACGATGGGTGGAAGCACAACCAGTCAAGGACTGCATGGCTGCTCTTAGAGTCAGTCTTTGCAACCTTCTTCCAGTAATCAAACATGCTCTTACACAAGTGATTTTAGGGTATCGAGGTCAAATTTTATCATTTCAGTGACTCTTCAAGTAAAATTTGGTCACTAGGCATTAGGTATGGGGTTTGATTTTACCCTTGTCAAAGTTGTCCAAATGACATTCTATGTCACTATTCAACTGATTCTACCATCATTTAAAGGGTTGTCATCATCATGTCAAGTTCCATTGGGTCATTTCACACCTTGTTCATGTTTCAGTTGTGCCTACGCAAGGTTCATTTCCCTCTCCTAAGGTCTTGAAGCTAATTTCTCTTGGATGGTCAAATCATGGGAAAAAATTGTATCCTGATGTTCATACACCTTCCCCTATCCATAAAATACCTTATCAGACACTTCCCATCACTGAGATCCCCCAAATTCCTCATTTTCATACAAACCCTAGTTCCTTGCTACAACCTTGCAATTTCTATGTTGGGCCTGTGTTTTGCCTTTTTGGACCCCTTCCCCTCACTCAATTTCTGAGATTCCACTTTTCCCTACTTCCTAACATCCCTCCATACTTCCCAAAATTTCCTCAAGAATTTAGAAGCTCCCTATCCCCCATTTCGCTTCATTTCGCAAATCCCTTGTCCCACACATCGGGATATGTTTCACTCAAAGGAGGTTCCTGAGAAATAGAAGATGCATTTGGGAACACTGAGAGAGGTTTTTGTCGAAAACAGACCAAGGAAGAAAAACCTCCTTCCCTTTTCACACAGGTGTCATGGTTCTGAAGAAATGTCAAAAATACAATTGTCTCGAGAGAATTGATGCACCTCTCGAGTGACCTCGGTAAAATCAAGTTTTCGTCTAGCTCCGTTGGCCAAATGACTTTCTTGATGATCCAAAAGATAACTAGATACAATTAGCTTTCCAATACGCTATCATAAGCTCAATTTGGAGTTGAGGACGACATCCAAACGTTGACTGTAACAACACTCTGCCTTTAGGCAGCCTCATTTGGCACAGTTCAACCAGTCTTGGGAGATTTGATTTTTGATAGATAAAATGAACTCCAAATCGAAAAATTCTAGTTGTATTGTAAATAAAACACAAATATATTTCCAATGAGCTATCCTGAGCTCAATTTGGGGTTGAGAAAGACATTCAAAAGTTTCCCGCAACATCACTCTGCCTTGAGGCAGTCTCATCTAGCACAGTTTGACCAGTCTTGGGAGATTTGATTTTTGACAGGGCAAATGAACTCCAAATCAAAAAATTATGGTGGAGTTGGAATGTAGACAGGACAGGCTTTCTAGTGAGCTATTCTACACTCAATTTTGACATCGGGAAGGCCTCCAAAAGTCACCTGGAAAAGAGCACGACACACAGGAGGAGGAGCACGACAGTTTTATAAATATTTTCACTCCATATGGTCAGTTATACAAGTGGCAAAGGAAGGCAAAGGGTTACCCAAGCCATTTGTCATGTTTGTGGTGCTACACCTGTATCTGATGGTTGGCTCTCCACCTTCATTTGGTGACCCTTGGTCGTTCTATCTCTTCATAGCACATTCTATATATTGTATGCAAACCATTTGCAAAGCAAGTTGGGTGGGTTGGCTCGTAACTTCTGGGAGACTGTGGGAAAGAAACTTTGTTTCTGCATTGTATATTTCTACAGAGAATTAATGAAAGGAAACAGCTCCGATTCATGATATTCATGTGGTTGTGAGTGTATCAAATGTGCCTCTTATGTTTCATATGTATCTTGTTATGTTTCATAGTTCATTTCATATTCATTTTTGGTGAAATATTTCGAGTGAGATCAGGTAGAATTCAATTCTATTTCTCTACATGTGGGAAAATTTCATGTGCAGTGTTTCATTCTTCTGTTGAAAATGATTCATGTTGTCCATGCCCTTTTCGCCTTCTTAATCAATCTCTCCATTTCTTTGTTATGTTCCATAGTTTCATTTCATATCCATTTCTGGTGAAATGTTTCAAGTGAGATCAGGTAGAATTCAATCTATTGCTCTACATGTGGGAAAATTTCATGTACAGTGTTCATTCTTCTATTGAAAAGGATTCATGTCGCCCATGCCCTTTTGATCTGTGTAATCAATCTTTCCATTCCGCCATATTTTAAAACTAAATTGCTATGCTTTCGGCCTACCTTGCCTCACGAAAGAATCTATGCCTTCATGCTAAATTATCTGTTCATTGAAGTCTAGTGGTCCCATAACATCCCAGAAACACAGTAATTCATAAAAATCACTCCATAATTTTCATTTCCACTTACTAACCTAAGATAAATAGTTCGTTTGAAAGCCATCTCAGTCCTTTTCGTTCATCTATTCACTGAGTGTGACCCGGAGAGAGCCCTCTCTTGTTTTGGTAGGGCTAGCTACCAGACTGAGCATGGTTTGTGGTTACCCTAAATTTTGCCTTCCTTCAGCCTGAGGCGGATTTAGGTGCTAACATAGTGGCGACTCCACTGGGGAAGAAAATTGTTTACTTGTAGATTGTCTTGCCCTAGGACATATCTCAAGCTCAGATCTGATGGTTGATCGTGAACAACAATCAGACATAAGAAGATGGATGAAATCATTCACCTGGTGACTCCATTCACTGAAGAAACCAGTAATCGATGCTTCATGGTGACTCCACTGCAGAGGAATCAGTAGTTTTGAGATTTTTTAAAGATGGATTGGATTGCAAGAAGATACGCTCTCATGAGCCGAGATCACATTCCAGGCTTTCCAAATAAAATTTCGAAGGTAGATTGGTCAAAGAATCTGCCTATGTTTAAAGATGATGGTAAGAAGGATGCTACTTTACATCTAGTTCGATTTCACATGCATATTCACAAGTTGAAGGTTGATTTTCCCGAAGATTTCTTAATGAAGATATTCATGGCCACTCTAGAAGGTAAAGCCAAATCTTGGTATGAAAATTTGTCCGCTGCTTGTATTTACAGTCTAAAGGATTATCATGACCTGTTCATTGAAAGATATAAAGACTCTTATCCATCATTGAATCTGGTTCATGATTGTTGCAAGCATGCTTATGGTTTTATTGAGAGCCTTGAAAAATATTATGGGGAGGATAATTTTATGGATCATTGGATCATGGAAGCCCTGTATGAAATTCCCTTTCAGCAGCATAAAGACGATCATGAAAATTTGTAGCATAACCAAGATTGTAGTACGGTGGAAGATGAAAGAATTTTGCCTCTTGACAGTCAACATGAATTACATGAAATGGATCAGCAGTATGAGGAAAATTTATATACTCCTTCACTTGAAAATATTGAAGACAATCACTGTTTGAGAAAAAGGAAACAAAAGGTCTTATCTCCTTTGTCTGAAGAAGAGATAGATCAACTCTTGCAAGGTCATGTTCCAGCTCAAGCTAAAGTAGATTTGCAGTGCACACACGGTCAAGAAAGTCTTGGTGAAACTTCTTCCTCTTTTGAAAAGGATGACAGTCTGGTGAACATCTTTATAGATCAGTAGGTTGAAGATGTCCATATGGCTGAAAGTGATGAAAGAAAAAGTGTCATTTCAGATTTGTCCATAGAAGAAGACAAATTTTTGGGTCCAAATGTTCTCATGTCATCAAAACAAAGCCTTCATGAAGAGGTAATCCAATCAGCTCATGGACAACAAGATGAGAACTTTGTTCAAGTAAGTGAAAAGCTTTCTTTGGATGAATGTATGGTAGATGATAAAAATGTTAGTGTTGGGTTTCAAGAATCATCCGAAGTTGCTTTTCTCATGATTGATGAATGTGATGAATGTAATGAGAATATGGCTATCATATCATGTCAAGATGATCAAAAATATATTCAGACTATAGAAGACCAGAGCAATCAAAATTGCCATTCAGAATCTTCTTCATATGTCTCATGTCTTGAAGTGTTCTTTGAAGAGGAAATCCACTCATCTGCTTGTTCAGAATTTTTTGAAGACCAGGAACGTACTTTTTCTAAAGTACATTATGAAGGAAGATCAGAATCAAAAGAAAAGGACATCTTGTTTCTTCAGCAAGAGGAGAATCTTCATGTTTTTCATGATCCAATGGCAGATTTGTTGTGGGCAGCAGTGAAGGTCATTATTGGAGTATTCAGTGATGAAGGAAATCATGGCCAATTATGTTTTTGGATGCCCAGTTACCAGCATCAATTGTTGACCAGAAGATCTGATTGGAAGAATCAGTCAAGAAGCCATCTTCTTGATTGGTTACATTGGCAATTTGATATAGTTTGATGATATATAGTCTTGTAAAAAATAAAGGTGGTCATGTACTACCACCAAGCTTTAAGTTTTAAGTTCAGTCAAGTTTCTTTAGTCATGTCAGTTTGCATTGAGTCAGTTTGAGTCAAGTTTCATGTCAATAAATTGAGTCATGTTGGTTTGTCGGAATAATGGACTCCATAGCCCACTGGACAAAAGGAACTGTCTAGCTCTTCCAGAGATCTGTTGTTCTTGGCACCTCCAAGGAGCTACCATCCCCCATTGGAGCCAATGTTAGAGTCGGTCTTTGCAACCTTCTTCCAGTGATCAAACATGCTCTTACACAAGTGATTTTAAGGTGTCAAGGTCAAATTTTATCATTTCAGTGAGTCTTCAAGTAAAATTTGGTCACTAGGCATTGGGTCTGGGGTTTGATTTTACCCTTGTCAAAGTTGTCCAAATGACATTCTATGTCACTATTTAGTTGATTCTACCATCATTTAAAGGGTTTTCATCATCATGTCAAGTTCCATTGGATCATTTCACACCTTGTTCATGTTTCAGTTGTGCCTAGGCAAGGTTCATTTCCCTCTCCTAGGGTCTTGAAGCTAATTTCTCTTGGATGGTCAAATCATGGGAAAAACTTGTATCCTGATGTTCATACACCTTCCCCTATCCATAAAATACCTTATTAGACACTTCCCATCACTGAGATCCCCCAAATTCCTCATTTTCATACAAACCCTAGTTCCTTGCTACAACCTGACAATTTTCTATGGTTGGGCCTGTGTTTTGCCTTTTTGGACCCCTTCCCCTCACTCAATTTCTGAGGTTCCACTTTCCCCTACTTCCTAACGTCCCTCCATACTTTCCAAAATTTCCTCAAGAATTTAGAAGCTCCCTATCCCCTTCATTTCACTTCATTTCGGCAAATCCCTTGTCCCACACATCGGGATATGTTTCACTCAAAGGAGGTTTCTGAGAAATTGAAAATGAATTTGGGAAACTTGGGAGAGGTTTTTGTCGAAAATAGACCAGGGAAGAAAAACCTCCTTCACTTATTACACAGGTCTCATGGTTCTGAAGAAATTTCAAAAATACCATTGTCTCGGGAGAATTGATGCACCTCTGGAGCGACCTCGGGAAAATCAAGTTTTCTCCTAGCTCGGTTGGCCCAATGACTTTCTTGATGATCCAAACAATAACTAGAGACAAGTATATTTCCAATGAGCTATCATGAGCTCAATTTGGAGTTGAGGACGACATTCAAAAGTTGACTGTAACAGCACTCTGCCTTTAGAAAGCCTCATTTGGCAAAGTTCAAGCAGTCTTGGGAGATTTGATTTTTGACATAGAAAATGAACTCCAAATCGAGAAATTCTAGTTTTATTAGAAAGTGGACACAAATCTATTTCCAATGAGCTATTATGAGCTCAATTGGGCATTGAGAAAGATATTCAAAAGTTGCCCGCAATAGCACTCTGCCTTGAGGCAGTCTCATCTAGCACAGTTTGACCAGTCTTGGGAGATTTGATTTTTGACATGGCAAATGAACTCCAAATCAAAAAATTATGGTGGGTTTGGAATGTAGACAGGACAGGCTTTCTAGTGAGATATTCTACACTCAATTTTGACATCGGGAAGGCCTCCAAAAGTCACTTGGAAAAGAGCACGACACACAGGAGGAGGAGCACGACAGTTTTATAAATATTTTCACTCCATATGGTCAGTTATACAAGTGGCAAAGGAAGGCAAAGGGTTACCCAAGCCATTTTTCATGTTTGTGGTGCTACACCTGTATTTGATCGTTGGCTCTCCACCTTCATTTGGTGACCCTTGGTCGTTCTATCTCTTCATAGCACATTCTATATATTGTATGCAAACCATTTGCAAAGCAAGTTGGGTGGGTTGGCTCGTAACTTCTGGGAGACTGTGGGAAAGAAACTTTGTTTCTGCATTGTATATTTCTATATAGAATTAATGAAAGGCAATAGCTCTGATTCATGAGATTCATGTGGTTGTGAGTGTAGCAAATGTGCCTCTTATGTTTCATATGTATCTTGTTATGTTTCATAGTTCATTTCATATTCATTTCTGGTGAAATATTTCGAGTGAGATCAGGTAGAATTCAATTCTATTGCTCTACCTGTGGGAAAATTTCATTTGTAGTGTTTCATTCTTCTATTGAAAAGGATTCATGTTGTCCATGCCCTTTTCACCTTCTTAATAAATCCCTCCATTTCTTTGTTATGTTCCATAGTTTCATTTCGTATCCATTTCTGGTGAAATTTTTCGAGTGAGATCAGGTAGAATTCAATTATATTGCTCTACCTGTGGGAAAATATCATGTACAGTGTTCATTCTTCTGTTGAAAAGGATTCATGTCACCCATGCCCTTTTCACCTTCTTAATAAATCTTTCCATTCCTCCATATTTTAAAACTAAATTGCTATGCTTTCAGCCTACCTTGCCTCACGAAATAATCTGTGCCTTCATGTTAAATTCTCTGTTCATTGAAGTCTAGTGGTCCCATAACATCCCAGAAACACAATCATTCATAAAAATCACTCCAGCATTTTCATTTCCACTTACTAGCCTAAGATAAATAGTTCTTTTGAAAGTCATCTCAGTCCTTTTCGTTCATCTATTCACTGAGTGTGACCTGGAGAGAGCCCTCTCCTGTTCTGGTAGGGCTAGCTACCAGACTGAGTGTGGTTTGTGGTTACCCTAAATTTTGCCTTCCTTAAGCCTGAGGTGGATTTAGGTGCTAACAGCTACAACAACTGCAAATTTTTTGTTTGAAAACGTGTTGACACGATTTGGCTGCCCAAAAATCTTAATGAGCGAGCGCAGAACACATTTCTTGAATGAAACCATCAGCGCGCTCATAGAAGAGTTCTAGGTTTATCACTAGAAAAGTACACCATACCACCTACAAGCTAATGGAACAGTTGAAGCATTCAATAAAATACTAGAGACTGCATTGACCAAAATATGTAATGTGCAGTGGAATGACTGGGACTTGTGCATACCCACTATGTTATAGGCATATAGGACAACGTGCAAGAAATTGACGAGACATACACCATTTCAGTTGGTCTATGGTACAGAAGCGGTCATGCCGATGGAATATACTATACCTAGTCTATGAATAGTAGCACTCACAAGCATGTCGGGCTACAAAGCTCTGGAAGAAAGGCTCACGCAATTAGAAGAACTCGAGGAAGAACAATTTCTGGTCAGATTTCACCAACAGGTACAAAAGCAGTGTGAGAAAGCCTGGCACGACTGCCATATCAAGTTTCGCACCTTCGAGGTAAACGAATTAGTGCTGTTTTATGACAGCAAGTTCGAAAAATTTCCCAGAAAATTCAGAATGCACTGGTTGGGACCATATGTGGTAAAAGAGGTTACAGATGGAGGCGCGGTCTAGCTAGTCAAACTTAATGGAGAACCCTTCCTAGGAAAAGTAAATGGTAGTCACCTGAAGCCCTACATAGGTGGTCTAGCTATTTGACTAACCGACCGAAGCATAGTCTTCGCGACCCAAGGAGCCGGATAAGGGTGTGGGACTATAAACACAAGAACCGGAAGCCAGTACCAAAGAAGAGACACAAGTTAGACACAGATGATTCAGAAGTAGGACTGGAGTAGATTCAAAAGATGGCAAAACAGTGCACTGCGGACCTTCGTGCAACACAAGCAAAGTTGGAGTGGCTTCATGCAAAGATTGCCGCACCAGCAGAATGACTCAGGACAAGTCATGATGATTGTGTTGGGGGCCTCTTGGGCATGGGATCCTCTGCAGTAGGTTTTGGGGCTTAAAACTCGAGTTTTTTTCAGTGTAATGTAAAGACTCCGCGAAGTACAGATGCGGAGCATGAAAGTATAGGATAAGTATAGGATTGTCTGCCCTAAGAATTGTAAACAAATGTAAAGTTGCGCCTTCCTACCCATGGTCTGCGAACCATCGGATTGTATAAATAGAGTGAGGCTCTAAGTGTAAAGTTAGTTTTTGGAAAGTAAGAAAGTAATAGACATATGCGAAGGCATGGTTACAGGATAAAAGTGGAACTGAAGTGTATTGGGTCATAGTAGTAGCTAGAGGCTCTGTAGCTAAGTGTGCAGAGGCCTACTAGAGTCCGTAGCTGAGTGCACAGACCCCTGCAGCTGAGTGCATAGGGTGGAGTCAGGTATGTATGGAACTGAACTTGAAAAAGATTATTAATAAAGATAAGTTTGATTCGACATACTGTTCATCTATTTCGTGGATCTGTATTTTGATGTTATGTATTAATTGTATCTATTTATTTATATGTGTGCACTTGGTAAACATTGATATGAATGCTTAAGTATGAAACTCCTCTAAGTAATTAGTGAACAGAACCTAAGTAAGGAAGATTTGGGTAATTAACACTGATCGCGCTACGGCTAGAGTTGCATGAAGGACGCAAAGCGCTCACAGGTGCGCGTAGCCCAGTAAGCACGAAGGTTGAATCGTGTACCAATCACCACAAATCAGACATCCCCAGGGTGTGGAAACCTAGTTCTAGCACCCTCCCATACTACTTCGGGTGAGACTTCAGTCCGCGCTCCATGGACTGTTGCCGAAAGGGCCAGTAGTACCAGGATTTTCCTGGCTAAATCACCTCCGAACCTGGGTCAGGCGCCACTAAGCCAACAAGGCTCCACTGTCCAGGTACCAAACACAACCCACCATCGATGAAACCATATCTTCTCCAACTGGCTTGGAGCTTCCATGCGATCCTTCCATGCTATGTAATTCGAGCTGCCATCCAGTACATACTCGAGTCTCAAGCCATTGAATGCCATTGGTGAACTTTGAGGTGTGATAAGAATTCGATTTTGTACTTGCAAACAAGAACTTCAAACTTTGACTTTTCCCTTCTTAGTATGTTATTCACAACTCTCATCACCTTTCCTCTAATACCATGTAGAAATTATCACTGTAGATCACTTGATAATGCAATGTAACTAAAGAAAAATACTTGATCTACTTCTACTATCAAACTTTGCGGAAGCTTAATATATTTTGAGCACGATCAAATGGAAAACATATAATAGAGATGAAGAATCAATCGCACATGAAACGCAGAAGAATAATATGGGGAAAGCCTCAGCTAAAAACCCTGCTATTTGTATTATCATACAAGTGAAAATATCTCAGGATTACACAAAGCTTTAGCTCTCACAACTATCTAGCTCTTAGTACAATCCATCTCACTGCTCATAGACATACTAGACAACTCATATGCCTTTCCCTCTATCATCCAAGCCTCCTATTTCCTTGCGTTGTTTTCCCTGGGTGCCCCTGTTATAACGTTGTGTGACACTGATCTCACACACTGCTCCAACACACTGTAAAACTGCGCAAATATCAAGGAATGAATTCCTTCTGCATGCAAGAGATTTTCTTATAGGAAAATTCTTACAACTGATAGTACATTGTCCTTGCCTTTAATCTCAACTGGGCCTTTGTCTGAACTAACATGCATGAGTTATTTATGAGAGAATATTCAGTTATCTGGAGTACACTAGTTTCATGCATGCATGCATTAACTAACTAAACTCACAATTAGTTCCACAAATTGTTTGGAACTAATCTAACTTAACTTAACTCAGTTAACTAAGCTAACTAATTACAACTCAAATACATCTCATCCTTATCTCCTTAATTAAGGGATAACTTCCTCAATCAAAGGGATAACTGTTGCATGATTTCACAAAGACTTCATGTTTGAATTTCTCCAACTAATTAACTCAAGATGAATTAATTAATTATTTTTCAAACAATTGGTGAGAGTAAATTTGAATTTTAATTCAAGGATAAATTAAAATTGGAATATACTGAAATGCTATCCATAGCAATGCTATTATTAGCATTTCTTGTTGCTATTTTCAACACATGCTTTACCTCTCTACACATGAAGCCTTTATCTTCTTTCACCTTTGTATTTTTTGAAGCGGATTGTGCATAGGAACTTATTTATTTGTGGGGCAGAAGAGGGATCCCAACTTATTGAAAGCAGAAGAGGTTGTTCCTTAAAAAAAGCATGTAAGACCTCTGACATAAGTTTTCTCGTTTATATTTTCCCCTTCTCCACTTCTACTAGTTGGATGAGCTTGAATACACAAAGTAGAAGGTCGAGTATAGGCATGGGGCTTCCCAGTGTGGACACAGGTTCATGGTTGGACCAAAGCTCCCCTAGCCTGCTCATATCTTCTGTCAAGACTTCACGGTTGAAGGTTATAACCAAGCATAGAGAAGACAGAGACGAGACTAGCCAAGTGATGTAATGTCACAAGTCTCTTCATATCTTAGCCACATACTCATTCAAAAGCCAGAACTCTGTAGATGGAAGCACTTATTTCCATAAAACAAAAATAGTAAGGTATCAAGCAAACCAAACAAAACAAAAATGTAGGTTTTAACCCTGTACAAAAATTACCTGCATACGAATTCTAAAACAAAGAAAATAAACAATGCGAGAGCAAAACACATAAAACACATATGCACAGAGATTTTCCCCTAGATCCCAAAACCGGGACTACTAGCTTGATTTTTCATTATGTTCCTTTCAATGTTACAATACATATTTATACATGCTGAACCATCCAATACCATGGACCGAAAACCATAGGTAGGTTCGCCCAACCTAATATAGGGTCCAAAAACAATTTTCCCGGGGCGCTACCCCGGATCCCGTAGAGGGAGGCTACTCGCCCCCCTCAAACCCCCCAGACAAGGGGGGCTGCCACCCCCCCTGTGACCCCCCCGCTGCGCAATCGGCACAACAAAGGGGGGGCTCCGCCCCCCCTCTAACCCCCCGGTTCACTACGTAGGTTAGTCGTGGAAAGAAGATAACACAACCCAAAAAAAAAAAATAGTAAGCAAGGCAAACAAAATGAAAACAACAAGCAGCAAGTAGACTATGTACATGGTGCGACCCAGCCCATTGGAAGTGGTGTTTGAGATCTTGGATGTTGACATGAAGGTTGTCAATCCTCCCATCAAGTGATTGCAGATGGTATGTGTTTGGGTCAAGCTTCTCATGGAATATGTATGGACCAATCGATAGGGACTGGAACTTTGTTTGCTTGCCTTTGTCTCCATGGGATTTATCCCACTTCAAGACCAAGTCACCAACATTGAAGTTAGCTTTCCTTGTAGACTTCTTATCAAACCATCTATTGATACAATTATGGTGTAGTGTAAATTTTTCTTTTTCTTTCATCCTTTCTTCCTGAAGCTTGTGGAGTGTATCCATCCTACGTTGAACTAGTTGGCAAAGGCTTGCCTTGTGATTCTTGGGATAGCTGAAGTGCGGGCAAGTAGATATCAGGTGGAAGGATGGCTTCTTTACCATAAATCAAGAAGTACAGTGAGGTATTTAGAGGGGGTTTTCATGTTACGTGGTCAACCCATAATTCATTCGTTAGGGCGGAATGCCAGTTGCACTTCTCAGAGTAAATAGTACTTTTGATTATGCAGATAAGGTTTTTGTTCGTGGATTTTACGAGACTATTTCCCTATGGGTAGTAGTTAAATGAATGTTTCAACACAATACCATTTTGTAATGCAAAATCATAAAGTTTTAAAGATGAAATGTACATTGCATTATCAAAAACAAGTGATACCAGAATGCCAAAGTGTGAGATGTTGTTCTGCTCGAGGAAGCTAATTACCTCCTGGTCATTCACTTGTTTGAGTGGATTTGCTTCTATCCACTGTGTGAAGTAATGAGTTGCTATTAGAATGTAGCGGTGCTATTTTGACAAATGTGGGAAAATTTCCCCAATGATGTCCAGGCCCCATTGTTTTAATGGTTTGGTCAATGCAACAGGGTGCAAAGGGGATGCTGACCTTCATGTTCTGTCAGCGCATCACTGATAGGCTGGGCACTTGTGGGCATAAGCGTGTGCATCCTTGAATATTGTGGGCCAATAGAAACTGACTTGCATAAATTTTTGTACAGTGGTGTTTCCCGCAAAGTGACCCCCGACAGGTCCATCATGCAGATTTGTAATATCTTCTCTAATTCATGTGCCTCCAAGAACTTGAGGAAAACTCCATTGTTGTGCTTCATGTAAAACATTTTGTGCACTGACTGATATGCTAAAGCTTTGAGGTGGAATTCCCTCTTCTGTCTGATGGAAAAGTGAGAGGGTATGGTTCCATACTCAAGGTACTAGCACACATCTACGTACCAAGAGGTTTCATCTTTAGTGGGTGTTGTTCGCACTACATCATATGTTTCAACTTCCTGCTCCCAGCTGACGAGCTCTTCTTTCTCCTCCAACACGTGTATTGCTTCAGCTGCAAGTATGCAGAGCTCATGTCGTTTGACCGTGTGAAGTGGCTTAATGTCAAGATCATATTCTTGCAAGCATGTCATCCAGTATGAATATTGTTCATTGAGTTCTTGTTGTACAAGTAGTGTTCGGACTGCTGGGTGAGGGACGTAGATTATGCAGTGCTTCTTCAGCAAGTAAGGTCTGAATTTTATTGAATTTGTGGAAAACCTGTGATCAGTTATGAAACCAACGTTTCGGACTAACTTGCTGAGTCCATCATCAGGGCAATGAGATAGTATTTGAGAAGAATGAATTTCAGAACCTTATTAATAGTTGAAAGGTTTTTAATTTTGTTATTATTGTTTTTGGTCGGCTAATTAATTAATATTTTGAATCTTTATTTAAATGAATATTAGTCGATTGATTATTTATTTAATTATAATTATTTCTTTTTATTATTATTTATTTATTTTTAATTAAATTATATTTTATTTAATTATTATTTATTTTAATTGTTTATTTATTTAAATTTATTTATTTTAATTGTTTATTTCATCCCCTTGTAAAATGCATATGATTTTTTGTCAATGGTGGGGTAGTTGAGTTCTGGTCCTTGCATGCTTGCACTCATGAAGGAGATGGGATGTTCATTGTTCATCTTGTCCTTCTAAATGAGTATTGCAGTGAGCGAATTATCAGAGGCAAAGGTGTATAGTAGGAGATCCTTTTTGAAGTCTAAGCTATAGAGTGCAGGCACTTCTGCAATAGCCTATTTGATACGAGTGAATGCATACTTTTCCCTCTTGCCTGAACCATAGAATGCATCTTTCTTGGTCATGTCCTACATGGGTTTGACTATCTGCGCATAGTTTGAGATGGACTTCCAAAGGAAGTTTATCTTGCCCAAGAAGGACTGCATGGCTTTCTTGTTCGTTGGGTGAGGGATCTGTGTAATAGTCTAGACCTAGTCCGGATCAACCTTGATCCTAATTTTTCCAATGATGTGTCCAAGAAGGTTCCCCTCAGGCATTGCGAATACACTCTTTATGGGATTCAAGGAAATCATGTATTTTTGGCATCACTCAAAATTTTTCTTCAGATGAGAGCACAGTCACATGTTTCCTTGAGAACACAGTCACATCATTGAAGTATACCACTATGCCCTGTCCGATGAGTCCATGAAAAGAAATGTCCATGGCACACTGAAAGGTTGTGCCTGCAGTCATAGGCCGAAATGGCATTCATCTATATGCCAACGTACCCCACTTGGTATGGAACATAGTCTTGAGTCTGTCAGGTTCTGCCACTAGAACCTGATTGTATCCTGAAAAACCGTCGAGTACGGAAAACATTTGTGCCCCAGATTCTGTTTGCAGAATGTGGTCCATAGACAGCATGGGGTAGTTGTCTTTTTTCAAGGCACAATTCACATTTTGAAAATCAACACACAAGCGGATTTCAATTGACTTCTTACATACAGGAACAAGGTTTGAAACCCACGTGGAATGAAGAACTTTTTATATGATTCATGCATTCAACAACATGGTGAGCTCTTTTTGTATGATGGGTTCAAGTGATGAATGTACTCTCCACAACTTCTGTTGATATGGCTTGACCCCTTCTTTGATCAGAATGATGTGTTGGATTATTCGCATGTCATAAGTTTTTATATCATTGTACATCCACACGAACACATATTAGTATTGTTTGAACAAGTGGATAAAGGCTTGCCACTCTTGTTGTGTGCAACATGTGCAAGATTGATGAACTTCAGATCTTGTTCTATTCTTAAGTTGATCAGCTTGTGCATCATGGTGGAACTATGGATTTTGATGTTCCTCGGCCCCTAAAAGCATTCTTGCAAGTCATAAATATTTTCCAATGATGCCACTCCCTTAGGGATGAGATGGCCTTTCTTGCCACTAGCTTCTACTTGCAGAGATCGCTCGTTCTCATCTTCATCTATCACTACATCCTTGAAGGTGTCAGCGTTGGCCATGAAATGTAGTATTTGTTGATCATAATCAAACACATGTAAGTTAGTTATGTTATCTGCGATAGATGGTCTATACAAAATTTTAATGGTAAATCTATCTCGAGTCGGTGACATCCTAGAAGTTGTGTTTGCCAGAGCATTGGCAGCTACATTATGTGTATGTGGTACAGTAATGATATTAAATTATTAGAAGTTAGAGATCAGTCACCATACCTCTTGTTGGTAAATTTTGAG
The DNA here is from genome assembly GCA_000404065.3 of Pinus taeda. NCBI lineage: Eukaryota > Viridiplantae > Streptophyta > Pinopsida > Pinales > Pinaceae > Pinus > Pinus taeda. Next base: position 62,755 of record APFE031740546.1, on the reverse strand, counting down.
ATGCAGTGACAAATAGTGAATGGTGTTACGTACCTTCCATACCATTATCTCTGAATGACCTACCACTTTGAGCATGGCCACGTTGAGGTTGATGTCTTTATACAAACCCAACACGATTGCTTCATACTTAGCAATGTTGTTCGTGCACTTGAACTCCAAGCGAATCAAAACCATATTCTTCCTATTGTTTGGGTCAATTAAGACATACCTAGCTCTTGATCCATCCCATGTCATTGATTTGTCGAAATACATGGTCCACAACTCATCTGTACACAGACTGTTCGATGTGCTTGCACTACTACTACTGCTACTATTGGTACAACGTAATGTACATGCTTCATTTCCATCAGTTGGGCAAGGAAGGGGACCCAACTACGTGTTTGGTGGGGTTGGAGCTAGCCGTTTACGATAACACCCCAACGTTGTTTCCAGGAGGTAGTTTCCAAACATGAGTTCTACGAAAGCCAATGGTTCATTCTCGTCATTGATGGGAGTGACGTTTTTCCTCATATACCTCTTGGATAACACCCAGATTTGATTGTTTTGTCCATTGTACGAAAGCCACATGTACGACCAATCCATAGGAAAATATCCATTCAGCTTGCTAGACCAGTCTTTGCTGAGTAGTAAACCATATGCTTCATGTATGTCCACAAAAAGAATGTTGATGCATTGGTGGACTCGACTGTCATGAGATAGTCGGATGATCACATTTGGAATTTCACTAATGGTTGGTAGAGATGTTCAGTCAAGTTGGATGATTTGCATGGATTTCTTGCTCCATTGTGCATTAATATTTTTGGTAATGGAGAGCGGCATGACGTTGGCTTCCATGCCAAAATCAGCCAACCAGTTGTGAAAATTACAGTTGAAAATTCCAAATGAGAGCAGGAATGGAGGGCAACCTAAGTTTTCCTTTTCCATTTGGAGTGTGTTCATCACAATTCAAAATGATCCGAGAGGTGTGCTTTCTCCCTTGCTAGTGGAGGTTGCGCTATCTATTGTTGTCTGTCCTAGTGGGCTCAATAGGATGTCCTGCTAACTTTGGATCTTAGCTAACTCAAACAAACTAATGTTCACACGAGTTGTCTTCATGTCATCTATAATTTTGTAATCCAGAGGGGGTAGACTCACCGAGGTGTCCAGGGTAAGACTAATGTTCATGTTGTGTAGCGGAGTATTCTATACTTTGTTGCTCATGGACATACTCTTGTTTGTCACTATCTTCCCTGGCTTGCTTTGTTTTTTCTACTTCAGGATAGTTAGTGGATCAACCTTCCTCATCAGTAGTCTCATCTTTTCTTGTGCTTCCCCAATTGTAAGGGGAGCTCCTTTACTCCTGATAGTGTAAAGGTAATTTTTCTTTTGGGGTTGTTTCTTAGTGTTCGTCTTCAGCATTGATACATGTTTATCACATGATGAGAACTTGATGCCTCATCAGGTGCAACATATTCATAATTATCCATATCTTCTAGTTGTTCATGCATATTGTTGTCTGCGTCAAATGTGCAACTCCATATAGAGCCTGCGAATCACTTCCAGTTTGAACAAGAATTCTTTGAGTGAAAATCTTCGTGAAATGAAAAAAAAATAGGATTTACACGCCGATCGAGCTAGAACACAGAGCTCTGCACATTTTTTGCAGGGAAACAGTTGCTGCCTGATGACATGCTTCCTTATCTCTGTCTAGGTAGATGGTTTCTTGCAGAGGTGTCTGTTTTTCATTATTTAAGCTCAGACACTTCTATTTTTAAGTTCTTAATGAGGCGAGTGAGGGTTTCAATATCGTTTGTTTCCTTGTCTCTATCTTTGCTCACCACCGCCTGGGACTTCCTGCTAGTGTCTTTGGAGTCCTTTGTTGGTTCATCATCCTTGATGACTCGAATCGTGTGTAAGTATTTCTCAGCAACAATATCCTCTTCACAGTTTTCCAGTAATGTTGGTTTCATAGCTCGGTTGACGAACTGCGTAATGTTGGTCTGTCATGTGGACATGTAGTAATCAACAATGATGGAGTCACGAGGTTTTGTGTCCACTGAAAACTTGTTCAATATCCATGTAAACCTCTTATTGAAGTCTTTTACCTTTTATTTCCCCTCCATCTTTAGGCTTCCCAATTCTTTCAGTTACATGGTTGGGGTCTTATCATCAACAAATTTTTCAAGAAACATGCGTTTGAATGCACCCCAGTTCTATATGGAATTGGTTGGAAGTCTATGATACCATGCAGTTGCACGATTGTCCATGGTACATGGGAATAATATACATGCTAAGTCATCATACCGTACCTCAAGGGTCTACAACTGGAGGTAGAATTTGTCCAAATGGTCTTCTACCTTCACTATGCTATCAAGGTCGAACTTGATGTTCATTCTCTCCACCTACTTTGGCATCTTGTACAAAGCACCTAGGAGAGTCAATGGTCCCCAAGTCATCCATTCTAGATTTTGGCCATCCATCTCTTCTTCTTTTTCGTCCTCCTCTTCTTCTTCAGAATCTAATGGCTCCAAATCTGATTCTATTGGTTCGTCTCTGCCTCTGCCTCCTCCTCTGCCTTCCCCTCCAACTCCTGTACTGGAGTCCGAGCCCAATATTATGGCGGTGTCTCTTTCTCCCTATCGGAAGACCAAAGGTTCCTCTCCATATTTAATAGCTTCTACGAGACCTTCAAGTGTGGGAAGAACTTGTTCTTCCACTGATGATACAAGAACCCCTGTGGGAGTGGCTTTTGGCTTCCTTGATGCATATGGGAGATGTTGTATTCCTGGGATCAGTCTAACTTATTTTGTGAACTAGCAGGCAATAGAACAGATGGAGAGAAGGTGATGATATGGAATTTATTATTCAGTCTTGGGAGGTGAGAAGTAACCAACTGCAGAGTCTCGAATAGGGGAGAGGGAGTGTGAGTTAATGCCTTGACCAGATGGTTGTTGAGTGAGTGTGAGAGGATGTTCAGCCATAAAAAACTGGTGGCCCTCCTTTTAGTGCCAAAAATGTTGATAGTGCTAGACCCACCAACATTCAGGGATCACCATAGTATGAAGACCCAACTAGACCTTACACCATCTGGTGTGGGAGTTCCATCTAGTATTATGGCCTGGTTGCCATTATCTTAAAGGTTTACCTTAGCTCTTACTTGTTAGCATAAGAGAATGGTCTACTTTTTCTTCGAGTTGTGAGGTTTGCATGCCTGGTGATTGATAGTGTTACTTGTGTCAAGATTCTTTCACCAAAGAGAGGAAGGGTGAGATTGAGTCCCAAGTCAGAAGGGAGGAAACCCAACTCTGTTAGGAACACACAACACAATAGGATGTGCACATCTTCCAGAGGAGGAATCCACATGGATGTGGCAGTCACAACACATAAGGGAAGATAGCAGATACAACACTCAGTGGGAAATCCACGCGAGTGTGAAGGTCGTTGTAGCAAGTTTACGTGAAAGGTGTTGTCTCATGTTTGGGAGGTGATGAACATGGGTAGGACAATGTTAATAGCATATGCAACACATTTTCATTAATATATATGTATTATAAGAGTTGAATGAATCCAAGTGTTGAAACATAGGTTAAAGCAACATGCATTACAAGTGTTCAAGATGAGTCTTACAAATAGTTACAACATGTGTGAAAATGTGTCGGCCTGTTAGTAGGCTTCTGAATTAAGAAAAAGTTCCAAGACACATCGATACACCATAAATCACTAACCCCATGAGCAGAGTGTTGGAGCCACTACTTACTCCTCAAAGAAAAGATTACAGACTCTCAAGGCTATATGGGAGGAGCCAAGGTGAAAAAAGTTCTTTGCATGTACAAATGAGGCGGTATTTATAGCCAAGGGTGAAACTGACCCTTGTGGCTATTCAACTTCCCTTATGACTATTTGACTTCCATGACCTTTCAAATTTACATGACTCTTCATATGAAAAGTGGGTCTCTTGGACTTCCACGTTACATCACATTGATTGACAGTATGGCCCACAGTAGAGATGTGGATGACATGACTCATGACAAGACTCAACATGCCAGTGTTGATATATTCATGATGCTGCTAGTGTGCATGTCGAGTTGTAGTGTTTCTGGGTGATGGATGTCCTCATGGTGTGTCACAGCTTCACCTCTGCATGGAAAAGTTCACGGAGTCTTCAATGGTCATTGGGTTTGCTTTATGTTTCATTCACATGTTGCTCCTTTCTTATATGTCGGCATGCTTGATAGGTTCATCTGTTCATGAAAATCTCATGTTTGTCTATCCGTCCATGCATGAAAACATATTCACACTTTCATTCATCTGTCTGTTAACATAACTTTGCATGATCATCCATTCGCAAGAACATCTCTTTGCATGCATCATTTGTTCATCTGATCGCGAGTAGGTCCTCTTGCATGTACTTCCCTTGTTCATCCAATCCGTCATCGAGCCATGTTTTCTTGTGTACCTATATCTACAGTTACTCATGATGAGACGACATCAAATCCATAAACCTACTATTCTACCATGATGCATGATTATTTCAAATGCAGGTGACTAGGGGAGAAGGCAAGGTTACAAAACTGCACAAGGTGAGCTTTGAGCTGGGATGGAGGCTCCAGGAACTATTGGTGAAAACTGCGCAGAAGTCACTGGGGGATGGTGACAACAATCTGGATCGACAATGACTATCCATGGGGTCTGGCTTAGCTGGAGGAAAAATCTACGCAATTTTTTGGAGGAGCAGTCCGAGCTGCGAGAAGGCTTGGCAAGAAAAATATGTGCAATTTTTGGAAGGATCCTGGCAACCAAAACTATGCAATTCCTGGAGGAAACTGGCAGCTAGCTATTGAAGCCTTGGTAACAAAAACTGTGCAATTCCTGGAGGGAACTAGGAGCTGGCTGCTAGGAGCTGTTGGTGGGAAACATTGCGCTCATGCTAGGAGGTTGGCCTATTAATCACCACTGTGCAGTTTCTGAGCTGAGAAGACTACTCAGTAGCAGAGGGCTTTCTCGTGGAATCTACACAACTTTCTAGGTGAGTAGCCGACTAACTGACTAGTGGGTTAGTTGGAAAAACTACGCAATTTTCTGAGGGAGACATGGACGAGCATTGGGTGTCTATCTATCCTTTCTACACAATTTTCTCAGTCAGTCTCAGGGTGACTAGCGGGTCAAACGTTCTGGTTGACTAGTAGGAGTTTTAATCGATCATCTTGTGGGTAGGACAACTTGAAATGGCTTTCTTAGTGTTTTTGTGTTGTTCTGGGTGACAGTCGATCGAGTCAATGATAGGGTGAAGGTACGAATGTAAGAGGGGGATATGGTTGTTAGCACTTCAACGAAATGACTAAGTGTGTGAGCGATTGAAAAGGTGCATACGCGATCTTGCAAACACACATTTACATGTCTTAATGATGAGACGACTCAAACCATCCACACACACATGCTCAACCTGACCAACCGATTGTGCAATTCGATGAGTGTGACACTTGTGATTGATCATTGGATGACCACGACGATTCTTGCATGACATTTGATATGACTCTCTTTGTGAGCATGATATATTTTTACATAGCGAGCAGAACATGTACACATGAAAGGGAATGATTAACAATCAAGCAAGGTGGGCACAAAGGCTCACATGAGCTCATGGGGTGAACCCGAGTGTGTGGAAACATCAAGTTAAAATCTCGAAGGAGGCTCCAAAATTGGATGTGGTCAAAAATTTTGAAGGGTGTTGTAGCCGCTACAACAAAACCTGTAAGAGATGAGGTTGAAGACTGTAATATAGGTAGAAAGGAAAATCCTAATATTGTAAAGTTGTCCAAGTCCTTGCCTCCCAAAGAAAAACATAAGTACATTGATCTATTAAAAGAATTTTCTAATGTGTTTTCTTGGAGTTATAAAGATATAAAATCATATGATACAAGGATAATACAACATACCATCCCCATCAAAGAGGATCCAGAACCCTTCAAGAAAAAATTAAGGAGGGTAAATCCAGTTCTGCTACCTTTGATAGAAAATGAAGTTAAAACAATTTTTGATGCCAAAATCATTATACCTTTAAGATTTTCAAAATGGGTGTCAAATCTAGTGCCAACCAGAAAGACGACAAGAGAAATAAGGTTCTGTGTGGATTTCAAGAATTTGAATAAAGTGTCTCTCAAGAATAACTACCCTCTACAAACAATGGATCATATTTTACACAAAGTAGTTGGTTCTAGCTGGATTTCTTTGCTGGAAGGTTTTTCAAGATAAAACCAAATTATGGTACATCTTGATGATCAACATAAAACAACTTTCACAACACCTTGGGGGACATTTATGTATGTCAAGATTCCCTTTGGCCTTATGAATGCAAGGACCACTTTCCAGAGGCAATGGATATTTTTTTCACTGATGAGAAGGATAGACTTATTGTAATTTATTTGGATGACATTATTGTATTTTCCAAAACAGATGAAGATCATTTGCTGCACTTAAGGAATGTTTTTGAAAAGTGCAAGAAATATGGTATTTCCTTGAACCCCAAAAAATATATTTTTGGTTTAGAAGAAGGAAATCTACTTGGTCATATTATTTCAAAACATGGTATCAGAATAGACTATAGCAGAGTCGAAGCCATAATGAAGATTGATATTCCTAGGAACAAAAAATAAATTCTGTCTTTCATAGGTAGGATCAATTTCTTGATAAGATTCATTCCAAACCTGGATGAGATCTTGAGAACAATCACAAACATGTTGAAGAAAGATACAGATATAAAATGGAATAGTGAGGCTAAAAACTATTTCAGTGAAGTAAAGGTAGCTTTGACATGTTCTCATGTTTTCCTTAGCCCTAATTTTACTAAGGATTTCATGTTTTTCTCTTTTGCATCAAAACACACTATTGTAGTAGTTTTGTTGCAAAAAAAAAGGAGGGACATGAACAACCTATGATCCAAAATGGATCCTAGAACACTCTCTAAGATTTCCTAAACTCTTTAAAATTCATGCCAAAGATTCAAAGTCTTATAATGATCAAGCTATCAAAAGGAATCCTCAAACAGTTGCAATGGCGATCAACGTGGATCAAGGAGAGCCATCGATCTAGTGCACAGAGCGGTGAACCATGGTAACACGCTCTGACACCAACCAGAAAATGAAGGGGAAAATTTAAGCAGTGGAGGTAGTTTCTGATATCGCAGAGCAAACCTCTTAGTGAAGAGAAGCCCCGAGCACCCAGAACCAAAAAAATTATAAAATGCGAAAAATATTGTTTCGGTTCCATTGCAGGGGGATTCCACAAAACCGAAAGAATATCAGAGGGGCTTCAAGTGGTAAGTGGTTTCAACCGAGTTCCACCCAATGCCATACAACAATTGCCCCGCATCCCGGGGAAGAGAGAGAGAACCGCTCACATCGGATGGGTAAACGTCATGCTACTTAGCTGCCCGATATAAACGATGATCAGCAGATCTGGGGCCCCCAGATCAATGGCTGAGACGCGTTCCAATGGATGACCAGGTTTGATAAGGTTATGAAGCGAGGTCACATAGGATATGAATTCAGATATGGACAATGCGTTGGCAGAAGGTGGTGTTTCACGGGCATTCTTGGAGTTAATGGAAAAAAACCGCCATTTCAAATATGTTCGAGAGAACTGACACTCATCCGTTATGAAATAAGTGGCCACCTCCCTATGAGGTGTTATATATTGACTAATTATGCGGGACAGAGGGATTTAAACAGACAAAGGAAGAGGAACTAGAAAGCCTGGAAGTGGAGATGAACAGTCGGGAAGTGGATTGGCTTTAAAGTCACAATGTCGTTAGGCTTGCTATTCCCAAGTTTTGTGAAGTCATAATACCTCCGAATAATGAGATAACACGTATGCCAGTGAATTATGGAGATCACTCGCGCCCCCTGCAATGTGATAGGCCGTCCTCGGCTATCAAATAAAGGAGCAGCATGTTGAATTGCAATCGTACAGTGGAATAAAGGAACAGTGTATAGATATATGACATGTTTATAAAAATGAGCGGATTACCGAAATCGAGGTGTATGATGAAATCACTAATAAATATGGAGATTTCATTATATGGTGTGAAAAATGGAGGATAGGACAACTAATGTGAATAAAAGTTCTTATGCGGTCATTATCCACTTTAACCGTCATGATTGATTTGTAAATGATTTTCATGTATCAAAGGTTCGAAGGGGTTATATGACATAATCTCATTTGAAATCACTATAAAGATATAAGAAGAAGGGTTTATAATGACTATTGGTGTATAAGAAATATGACTTCAATACCATCAATAGAGCTCTGTTTCCCATAGGTGTCCATAACCTTGACAGAGTTGCTTATTTCACCATTGCTACCATAATCCTTTGTGTATGCCTAGGAAAGTGTTGTGCAATGTTAGAATGGAGGCCATCATGCTGGCTTGTTAACCAAATGAATCACAATGCCATTCCCCAGGAAGGAGTTAAAGGTGGGCAGGCCGACTCGTGATGAGACCTCTTGTTCCAAGGACTTTTTATTTTTCTGATGTGCCTCTTGTATCATATCCCTGGTGTGGTGGCCATAGTGGGAATGCCACTTCACTTTCTTCCTTATGATCATGGTAGGATGGCCTTGATGAGACCCCCTATTCTTCATCTGACAAATCATGTTAGTAATCATATAGATATACATCTTTTTTTTTTCTTCTTTTCTTTTATATAGCACTTTTCCTATTTATATATAGAGGGTGGCTCAACACTCCTTAAGAATTGGGATGGTGGAAGAAGTCTGCAAATCACAATAGAGAAAAATATGCCCTTATTCTTATTCAATAATAATGATCAAAGAGAATTATGTGGATTTAAAAAGAACCATCGTGATAAAGATAATCAATCACATTGGTATTAGTGAAAATGAAGACAACAAAGTGATATAAGTAGTTGTGTCTTTTCCTATCTTCTCTTATCAATTCAAAGCAATTTCTTTTAAAGATAACGATTTTTCTTTGATTTGCTGATTTCAGTATCCTCTAGTTTTTGTATTCTTGCATAAATGTATAGCTATGCCTTAAATGACCATCACTCACAAAAATCCTCTAAATGGTGAAACATACATACACACAAAAAGAAGAAAAATGCAATCAAAAAGTGTTGTTATTTAGATGGAACAACTGTCGTTTCTTTAGAGGGATAGCAAAAGAATATTTGCACACAAAAACCACAAGCAAAGGGAAAGAAAAACATACTCGAAACTATTGTTCCTTGAGAAGAACAACATTTGTTCCTTAATTGGAACAACAAATAAAGCAAGCACAAACAAAAGATGTGGAAATGTTGTTCCTTCGGAAAGGAACAATAAAAAACAAAAGTGTTGTTACTTTGGAAAGGGATAGCAAAAATGCGGATGTGTTGTTCCTTTGGAAATCAATAACAAAATATGAAAGTGTTGTTCCTTTGGAAAGGAACAACAAAGAGGCGGAAATGTTGTTCCTTCAGAAAGGAACAACAAAACATGAAAGTGTTGTTCCTTCGGAAAGGAACAGCAAAAGACAGAAATGTTGTTCCTTCAGAAAGGAACAACAAAATGCAATAGTGATGTTCCTTCGAAAAGGAACAAAAAACGGAGAAAATTTTGTTCCTTTAGAAAGGAACAACAAAATACGAAAGTGTTGTTCCTTCGGAAAGGAACAGCAAAATGGCGAAAATGTTGATCCTTTGGAAGGAAACAGCAAAATGTAAAAGTGTTGTTCCTTTAGAAAGGAACAACAAAACGACGAAAATGTTGTTCCTTTAGAAAGGAATAGCAAAATGTAAAAATGTTGTTCCTTTAGAAATGAACAACAAAATGGTGAAAATGTTGTTCCTTTGGGAAGGAACAACAAAATGCAAAAGTGTTGTTCCTATGGAAAGGAACAACAAAGCGGTGAAATCCTTCGGAAAGGAATAGAAAAATGTAAAAAAATTACAGAAATGCAGAAATTTGTACAAAAAGTAACTTACACAAACAGAACGGAAAAAGGTATGTAAAAAATTTAAAAGCAATCAAATTACTTAGTGAACCAAAGGCGAGGAAGAGTTCTCTTCCTCAGCCAAAATCTGCATGTCAGAATCTTCCCGGAGTTGCTGGTAGAAGGATTCCTAAGTAAGAGGTTTGTGGTACAGTCGAACTCAGCGATCATTCGCTTTAAAAGTATATCTAGATCCATCAATAGTAATCAAAGTAATAGTGCCATTGTCGTGCACTTTCTAGATTTCATACAGTCCCAGCCAGCGAGTCTGAAGTTTTCCCGGAAAATCCTGAAACCTGGAATTGTATAGGAGTGCCCAATCTCCTTCGTGGAAGTTTCATTTTGATTAGGGCATCATGCCATTTTGCTCTCTGTTGTTGGATTAATGCAGTATGTTGAAGATCCAAGAGCCTAATTTCATCTAGCTCGTTGATTTGCTGTAGTCTATTAATCTGGGCCCCATTTAAATCTAGACCAACTTCCTGTGTTGTTCTTAGCATTTGTATTTCGAATTCTATTGGAAAAATGGGTTCCTTTCAAAATACTAGCTGATATGGTGAATAACCGGTGGTGTTTCTCCAGGTTGTTCGGTATGCCCACAAGGCTTCCGACAATCTTGTAGCCCAATTCTGTCTGTGTGACGCAATGGTTTTTGTTAATATTGCTTCTATTACTTTACTCGTGCTCTCTACTCAGCGATTTTCCTGTGGGTGATACCGAGTGGTAATCTTGTGTTGAATATGATAGTTTTTTAATGTTGCAGAAATTTTATTACCTGCAAACTGTGGTCCTCTATCCGTGATTATGTCTCTTGGGAGGCCATATCACACAAATATTTGGAATATAAAATGAATGACAGAGTCTTCTATAGCTCTTGGAAGTGCCTCTGCTTTGACCCATTTGGTCACATACTCAGTTTCTACCAAAATATATGTTTTTCGGTTTGATGATGGGTTTATCAGACCAAAAAAATTGAGCGCCCAACGCTCAAATGGTTCGATGACTAGCTGTGAGTTCAAAGGCATTTCGTTGAACTGTCCAGGGTGTCTTGCTCTTTGGCAACTGTCACAAGCTTGAACAATTTTTTTCGCGTCTTTGAAGATTGTGGGCCAGTAATACCCTATTTGCAAAAATTTGTGACCAGTTCTTTGATCTGTGAAATGTTTTCCACATGGTTCATCGTGACAAGCTTTCAAAATGTCAAATATTTCATCTTCACGGACGCATCTTCTGATGTGCATATTTGCCATGTATGAAATAGGTAGCCCCCAATCCAAGAAAATTGGGTACTACGCTGCACAATCTGTTTTCGCTCATTGGGGTTAGATATTTTGGTAATTTGCCTACTGCTAAATAATTTTCAACATTAGCATACTAGGGTGTCTTGATAGTAACAGTGAATAAATTGATCTTCGACTACTGTTGCATCCACTGGCTTTCGCATTCGTGAGAGAAAATCAGCTACAGGATTCTCTTTGTGATGTCGAATTCCTGCAATAGAATCAACCATATTATTACTCTACCATTTGTAATAGGTTTATTTGCTAAATATTTTATGGAAGAGTGATCTGTATATAAAACAACAAGATATCCAGTGATATAATGCCTAAATTTATTTACAGCATGTATTACAGCTAAGATTATTTTCAGTAACAATAAAGTTTAGCTCAGCAGGAGAGAAATTCTTGCTAATATAATAAATTGTATATGGTTGAAATTCTTGCTAATATAATAGATTGCATGTGGTTTTTTGTCTTCTTCCTGCCAAAGGGCTACTCTAATAGCTATGTTTGAAGCATTTGATGAAATTTGAAATGGCGGGTCCCAATTTGGGCCTCTGAGCACTGGGGCCGTTGACACAAGCTTTTTTAGATCCTCAAAAGCATGATCACATTTATCTGTCCAAACAAAATCAACATTCCCCCTTAGTGCATATAGAGGTGCATCTATTTGAGAAAAATGTTCTATAAATCTCCTATAATAACCAAAAAATCTAAGAAAAATGCGTACCTTTGTCTGTATGGTAGGAGTAGGTATTAACAAAATTATTTGAATTTTGGTGGGATCTACCTGTATTCCAACCACTGAGATATAATGTCCTAGGATGAGTTCTTCAGTGATCATCATATATCACTTTTCATGGCTCAAGCATGGCGATACATCATTGCAACACGTTTTCCAATGTGTCTAGTGTTGGGTCGAAATCATCTCTGTATGGTGTGAAATCATCCATGTATACTTCAAGGCCTTCATTTATTAAATCTGAAAAGACACTGAGCATAGCCCTTTGAAACCTGGTAGGGGCATTGCATAGGCCAAAGGGTAGGACTCTGTAGGCAAACGTTCCCCAAGGACAGGTAAAAGTAGTTTTACCCTAGCCTTGAGGGGCAATTTGAATCTGATTGTACCCACCAAATCCATCCAAGAAAGAAAAGAATTTCTTCCCTGCTAATGCATCTAATACCCGGTTAATGAATGGAAGGGGAAAGTGGTCTTTCTAGGTTGCTTTGTTTAATTCTCTATAATATACACAGATCCTCCACTTTCCATTCTTCTTTAGCACCACTACTAGCGGAGAGACCCATTTGTTATCGGAGATTGGATAAATAAAGTTTACATCCAAAAGTTTTTGTAATTTAGCTTTCACAATGTCTTTCAGGTGAGGGTTAAGTCTCCATTGGGGTTGGCGAATAGGTCTCGCATCCTTTTCTATATAAATGTGGTGGATACATAGTTGCGGGTTGATTCCCTTCATGTTCGGATAATCCCATGCAAAAGCTTCCTTGTATTTTCTTAGTAGCTGGACCAACTTCTCTTCTTGTTCAAGAGTCAAGTTATTATTGATGTTTAAGGTTTTTCCTGGCTCAATCTCTATAGTTTTTCTATTTGAAACAGATGTAGTGGGTACTGTTTGGTCATGAGTGTCTTTGAGAGGATCTTCTTCTAGTTCATTGTCAAAAGTTGCCTCTATCATGTGACATTGTACGTGGGATCTGGATTTAGCTTGGTTAATGAAGTTGTTAATAACATCATCCTCTGTTTGATCTTTGAAATCAAGGGAATCTTCTATGGTTAATGGGGATCTAATGTTTTTGGTGAGGTATGATATAGGATGTTTGTTAGTCTTTATTTTTGTTACACTTGGCTGGGTTGGAGTGTATAGAGCTAGATTCTTGATGTTACTCCCTCTAGTTATGGTCATACTACCTTGTCAACAGCCAATGTAATAATCAGCGATCGCAAGCCAAGGTCTGCCTAAAATTAACGGATGTCCATCAGGTCGATTTTTGGTGTTTATTATAAAAAAGTCGACAAGATATTCCCAGGTATCAACAGATACCATGACATCATGTAGTGTACCTTCTAGCCTAACTACTAATCGGTCAGCAAGTTCTAATAAGGTGGAGGTTGGTTCTACTGATGTAATGCCTAGTTTTTGACAAGTGGTGGTTGTTAAAATATTAATTGCAGCCCCTAAATCAACTAAGGCATTTGAGAAGGTTTGACCATTGATTTGCAGTGTCACTATTGGATTTCCTGGGTCTTCATATTTGACGGGTGCTTCTCTTCCTGACAATAGGTCAGATAGGGTGCCAACTACTTGGACTGTTGGGTTATTTGTTATTCTCCTCCTTGGTTTTTTTATACATAGCTCTTTGATGGTCTTTGCATATATTGGGATATCTTGGATAGCTTGGAGGAGTGGGAATTTTATGTACAAATTCTTTAGTTCTCTCAGAATATCAAAGTCAGGATGTTCTATAGGGCGCGGTATGATTAATCGTTCTTGAAATGGGGGAGAAGATGTGGTTGCTTGGTCATGAATCTCTTGTCTGACCACATCTTCTTCTTGTAATGGTTGTTCTGCGGGCAACTGATTTTCAACTTGAACATTTTTATCTCCCTCGGTTTCTATAATGCGCCTAGACCTTAATTGAAGGTCGTTGCACTCCCTTATATCAGTTTCTAGTCCTGATGTTTCAATTATTTGAACAGATTACACTGGTCTGTTATTTGGATTTGGGTTGGGTTGGGCTGGGAGTTTCGATCTCAAGTTGGACTAGGGGTTTTGTTGTAGTGTTGGCAGTGTAGGTTGAGGGAGTGGAATGGTTCCTACTGGTTGATTCATCAGTCTTTGCCAGTTTGTCTACCAGTCTTGACTCTACGAAGTGGGAGGGGACCATTGCGTTGGATACGCATTGTTTTGCCAATATAGTGGAGCACAGGGAAAATTTGGCCAATTAGATTTGCTTGCTTGATTCAGCCACGATGATGATGAAGGAAATGGTTGTTGTGACCAATTTGAGAAGGGAGGTTGGTTTTTCCACATTGTATTATATTGTTGAGCATGATATTGCAAAGGCTGGAAAGAAGAAATGGATCAGGGAACATACTTGATTGTCGCAGCTGCCATTGACGGCATTGATTAAGTAGGAACACCAGTTCTAGTTCTTCTTCCACTTCTTTGTATACTGCTTTCAAACCAGGAAGTGAGGCACAACTTTCTATAGAGTGGTCTTTTGTACAAATGGCACAAACTTGAACTGAATCTAATGGGCACTCATTGTGGTTGTGTTTCATTCTGCATCTGGCATAGAATATTGCCAAATTTTCCTCTGCTTCTTCTTATTTCTATTTCACTTGTATAATATCGAGCTGCATTGTCAAAGTCCCCAAGATATCAGTTTTGAAACTTTCTAGTAAATTTCTGATTTCTGCGCGAGTTACTCCTTCTCCAGAGATCTTGTTGTCCCTTATAAACTTGTCATGTTCTGTTGGCTTTAGCCTTGCACTGCCTCGTGAGCTCCTGATACATAAATCAATGATGTTAGCAAAATCTTCTTGATAGATGTCTCCTTTTCCCATAATATTTAGTGTTTCATTTCATTGTTCCTTCATACCTTTAATTAATGTTGTTTTTAATAAACTTTCAGGTAAGGCTAATGACGCATAAGGAGATCTTTGAAGATTATACTGAAAACGTTCAACATATTCTTCCAGTGTCTCATTAGGTCTAGCTACCATCTGAAATATTTCATCCTTTAACTATCTAGACCTACAATAATCTTGATATTTTTTCAGGAAAGCACCTTTCATCTGATCCCAGTCATTTATAATGCCTCCACCCAACCCCATAAACCATCGTAAAGAAACTCCTTTTAATGTAGAGGGAAATAGTTTTAGCTTTTTGGGATCAGTGGTATAGTCATATCCCCTGCACAGCACATCAAATTCAAACAAAAATGCATCTAGGTCTTCTGATGTTAGGCCATGGAATGTAGGGATGTGCTGGAGAGGGATTGCCTTCATAGGTGCAATAACTACAATATCTACAATGGGATATTGCAGTCTGTAGGTTTGGGGCATTTGTTGGTTCTATGCCATTTGGTCAAATATGTGCCAATAACCTTCCAGGATTTCTAGGAGGGTATTCATAGGCTGTTTAGACGAAGCAGGAATGGCCTTAAAAACACTTCTGTTGTCTACGATGATGAGAGTTCCTAATGTCTGGGGGGATTTTTACTCTTGAGGTTCTTCAACTTCGTTCTGGATGATTTTTACAACACTTCCCTTATCTGGGTTGCTGAATGGCTGAATTATTTCAAGAGGAGATCTTGGTTCTTCAGTTTCCCCTGTTTCTCCTTTCCCTTCGCAGAGATTACTAAGATTCCCTTCTTGCAATGATTTTGGGCTAGAATTCTCAATTTCTTGAAAATATTGCTTCTCAGTTTGGCTGTGCACCTCAGCAAAGGCTATAGATGGTGATCCTGTGGCCTAAAGGGAACTAGTAGGTTATCTAGAAGCAACTTTTCTAGCTCCTACTAAAGGCTGACATTCTTCTTTTTTAAGGATTTCGTCTATAAAGGTCGATCGGCCAAGGGTCACCGACCCCTTAGCTTTATCAAGCTTGGGTAGCGATTTAGGATTTTTTTCAGGCTTTTGATGCTTAGTCATGCACACAAATCAAATGTTGATTTCTACCCAAAATAACAACAAATCTGCAGGAAAGTGGGCCAGGGATCAGGGTTGTTACATGCTTTGTACGCAAGTTCTTACCTTCCGGTTTTAAAACCCAATTCTCTCCTAGCAGGTATTTACACTACTCTCAATAGAAACAAATGGCTACACTCTTCCCCGACAATGGTGCCAAAATGTCGAGCAGTAAAAAGGGTCTTTTTAACCTCTATTTACCCTACATTAATTATCAATATAGGTACGATTTGTTATCTCAAGAGTGTACTCTGTTTGAGTCAGTCACTTGTCAAGAGTAATGCTAGTGTATAGCTCTTTTACAAAAGTAAATAAACACTGGAAACAAACTCTGAATGTAATGGCAAGAAATTGAAATTCTTTGTAACTAAATCATTCATTTAAGAAACTACAGCACTCATCAGTCAAGGGTTAGTAATGATAACTCTTCCCTTTGTAAACTGATGCAAATGAAAAACAATCAAAGAGAAGATCTTCAATCTAGGAACCAAACAGAAATAGTTAATTTTCACTACAGTTGCAGATCGTTCTGTTCACACCAAAGCAATTACTTGAAATGATAATTCAATCAACAGAAAAAGGAACAACAACTAATCTATTGAAAATATCGAACAACAAGGCTTTAACTTACAGGAATAAATTAAGCAGCAATCATAATCTAAAGGAATTAAGCAACAATCTTTAACTAGGAATTGATTTGAACAACAAACCGAGAATGGAACAACAAACTTAAGTAAGTCTACGAAATATTGAACAGCAAACTAAATCAAATGCAAACGCACAATAAACTAAATCAAATGGTAACACACAACGAATCTATAATGATGGAATCAGTAATATAAGTTTTAACATAATAAATATTAACCACAGTTATAAAGGAACAACAATTGCAGTTGAAATGGAACGATAATACAAATGAACAAAAATCACAATTAGAGGTAAATCGTAGTTGAATAAATAATAATACCAATCTATAAATGCACAACAATGTTACTCTATAAATGAACAGTAATGTTAATCTGTAAAGGAACAACAATGTTACATAGTAATATCAATCTATAAGGGAACAACAACATGATACGATTTCAGAATGAACAACATAACATTTTAGTTGCAGAAGATAACCTTACTATTCAAATACGAATTAAATATAACAGAGACAGTAAACGAAATAACAAGGAACGACATATTACTGAATGAAGCAAGTAAAAGAAATCAAACCACAAATGACTTGGAATTGGAAAATAATGGTACATAAAGCAAGTGATCCACTAGGGCTGGGCCCTTAGCCTCCAGGGACGCACTACTGCGGTTACTCCGGAATCAAATATGGAACAACAACAAAGTTTATGTACTAATCATGAAAACAGAGTTACAATAATCGCTCTTTAAAGAGATTCGATGATCAAAGTTCAGTTTGCAACGGCAAATTATATAACAAAAAAGAATAATCCGCCCCTGAGGCTAGCAGCGATATCCCCTTTTTATAGTGGCCAGGTGGAAATACCAATGATACAGATATTCTTTAGGTAGTGATCCCTCAGGATCAAAGGATCCCGAGGGATTCGCCATATCGTTATCCTTCAGTTATCTCTTCGTCCTCTTGTGATATGGTATTTCTTCTTCCTTTTCCTGGCTCATGCGCTCCAATCTAGATTGCCTTGTCTAGATGTGGTTCCCTGTCAAAGGGAAAACAATTGTTTTTTCCTTGTATTTTCCTCTAAAATGGCGATCTTCCTTTTTCTTCATTTTCTGCATAGAAAAAGGTAATAATTAGTCATTTTATGTTACTCACAAATCTCTTAAACTTTATCATAATCTTTCATCATATTCCCATCTCATAATGTAAAGAAGTTATGAATTAAAGGAAAAGATAACGAAATAAGTGGCAATTGCATACCTTTTTCTAATGCTCAACACACCCCCCTGCTTACCCTTTTTCATTTCCTCATGAAAACATTGTAATTGACATGCAAGGCAGTTAGGGAGTAGGTTGGAGAATGATTCTCTGTTGGTGGTCTACAACCATGATTCCTAGCTAAGATTTCAAAAATATGCCTTGTCCGACCTTCAGAAATTCATATAAGGCTCTATACCCTGGTGCAAGATACCAAATGACTGGAATTTTGAACCTACAGCCTAACCAAGATGGGCCTTCTCTCAAGATGTGGTCACCATAGATAACTAGGCGGTCAACGACTAGCTTAAAATTCTCGTAATTGAATGGTTCTCTGTTTTGGATATTCTGATTAGAAGTCTGGTATCAGAATTTGGGTGATGCTATGGCAAGGTCTTTGATGGTTAAGAAGTATTCTACCCCTTGCTGGATGACTACTGTGTGAATAGGTCACAAAGTCTGGATTACACCCTGAGTTCTCATTAAGCTCCTATGTTTGTTCCATAATTGCAATGGGTCTCTAGGTTCACCCCTTACCCATAGATCTAATCCATTCTCCTGCCTTTGGAAGACATTGTAGGCTTTAAGCCATTTTATTTAATTATCACCAAAAGAAATAAATGCCTGAAGTTGGACATCACCCACAAAACGGCTAGGGTTATGTTTTGTTTCTCCATCTAACACAAGATTGTGCAAATAAAATTCACATAACAATCACTGAACTTTCACCCCATAATGCTTACAACAGTTTATAAAATAATCAATGGTTTTTGTCTCTATAGGCACTCCTACCTTGACAGCCTTAATTTTCAATTGTAAATATCTTTCCATAAAAAACAAAGCATAGTTTCTGGTGGGTGCCCTACACACTAGAACATCAGTATACAGAGAACATAAGGTATCCATTTGATTTATAACTGTGTCTATTCTATGGGTTACCTTTTTTACTCTTTCATCTACCTTTCGCCATCCATCGAAGGCCTGGCTTTCCAATGCATTGATGTACTTTAGCTGTTGTTGTAACTTCTGATATTTTTCTTGAGGAACAATTTCCTTTGTGAGTTTCTCTATCGTTTTTTGGGCTTGTGCCAAATCTTTTTGCAGAGTTACTATCCTCAGGTCATTATCCATCATGACAATTTTGGGTTGGAGATCTACTTGGATCTCCTTATTGCGACATCTAGTCTTTATGGTCTGAGTTTCCTTCTCACATACTATCCGGTTTGTCTAGACTTCCTTGTCAAAGGCTGATATGTTGTCTATTTGTGCTTCTGCATTTGCAACAGCCAAATGCTATTCCTTGTGATTCTCAATAACATTTTGACTTGAGTCCTCTTGGTCTTTTTCTTATGGGGTTTTTCCTAGGTGGTTGCATGCTTTGCCCCAGAGGTTCCCTTTGAGTTCTTTCCCATTTTTAAGATTCCTATTTGTTGTCGAAGTTTCTTAATTACTTTAAGCAATCTCTGCTGTTCCTTTCACAATTTTTTAATTTCATCTATTTTCTTAGAAGGAACAGCTGTTTGTTTTCTCAGGCCTGGGTTTTGTACCTCAGGTATTGTACATTCGCCTTGGCCAATTTCCATGTTTCCTTCTTGGAACACCTCCTTAGTGTTCTGTTGATCAAGTTTTTCAGGGACAGAAACCCGGGTTTGTTATGTTGTCTCTTGGGTAGATTCTTCTTCTACCTCTTCTTCATCATGCAATTATTCGAGTGTATTTTGACTAGCAACAGATTGTTCTTCTTCCTCCTCCTTGTCACACATTTCCTCGGATGCACCTTTATCATGAGCAGAGTGTTCCTGCAACCCTTCTTCAGTATGGGGATTGAGTGGGCTGTGAGGTTGGACATACTCGCCCATATTGTCCAAATTTTGGGCCAATTCATCTTCTTGTAGAGGGTTTTGCAGTGGAATTTCGCTACGTTGCTCTGTTTCCTCCCCTTCTTCCTGACTGGATTGCTCAGTTTCTTCTTTTGGTCCTTCTTCATCATTTTCCTCTAATTCTTCTTCATTCTCCCCACCTTCAAGTTGTGGGGGTTGTTCATCTTCCGAATCATGTATTTCCATAGGCTGGCTAATGTTTCCCTGGGAATTTCCCAACATTCCTCTCCTCCTTACCAATCTGACAGATTGTCTTCGTTTCAGTGGTCTACTCAATGTGCCAGCAATATGTTTTTGTTTTGGGGCTGGCAAGGCCAATCCCCCATCTATCAAGAAAATCAATTCTTCCAAACTACTTTGTTGTTGGCCTAGACTGTAACTGACTATCAACCGAATTAAACCATGATGGCTTACCACTGACTCTACATGGCGAGATTTTCTCATGCTTCGGGCAACATCATGTAATAAAAAATTTAAGAAAGTAGGCAAATTCATGACACATTTTTGCTTTAACACGGCTAAAAGTTTGAGATGGTGCGGTCATACCATGCCTTTTCTGCCATCGCAAGTGATGTAGCTTTGGATAATTCTAGCCAATTCTACTCAAGGCTCTCCCAGGGTTGTCAGAAGGACTCCTTTCCCTTTGACAGTAAGGTTCTGCCCTTTGTCCTGGAAGATGGTTATGGCATCTCGTAGTCTCACATTTTTCAGAGTCCATACAGGTCCAATGACTAGCAGTCCTGAAACTTCAGCAATTATGTCATCTATGACTGCTCTCTATCTCCCTCTCACCATGGAATGATTTTCCTGCAAATTTTGCAGAAACTCGATTGCCACTGTCTCGGTAGATTGTTGTAGACGGTTAAGGTACGCTATCCATCCTACCCTTGCTAATATTTCTCGTGCAATGTCAGAGACCATTAACACCTGTGGCTCACTGCGAATTGATCTTCCTCTCATCTTATTCACGCTTAGCACACTGTAAAAACATAGAGATGACGATGGAACAACAAGTTATTCAAATTTTTAGCTCATTGTTAAGAAAACACAGAGAAGATGATGGAACAACAAGTTGTTCAAATTTTTAACTTATTGCTAATTTTTGCAGAGAAAAACATGGAAATGGCATTGGAACAGCAAGCCATGCATATTGGGAAACACAATACCACTGGGCTTGCTATTCCCAAGTTTTGTGAAGTCATAATATCTCCGAATAATGAGCTGACATGTATGTCAGTGAATTATGGAGATCACCCAAGCTCCCATGTAATGTGATAGGCCATCCTCGATTGTCAAATAAAGGAGCAACATGCTGAACTCCAATCAAACAGTGGAATAAAGGAACAATGTATAGATATATTACATGTTTATGCAAATGAGAAGATTACCGAAATCGAGGTGTATGATGAAATCACTAATAAATATGGAGATGTCGTGATATGATGCGAAAAATGGGTGATAGGAAAGCTGATGTGAATAAAAGTTCTTAGGTGGTCATTATCCACTTTAACCGTCATGATTTATTTGTAAATGATTTTCATGTATCAGAGGTTCGAAGGGGTTATATGACATAATATCATTTGAAATCACTATAAATATATAAGAAGAAGTGTTTATAATGACTATTGGTGTATAAGAAATATGACTTCAATACCATCAACAGATCTCTATTGCCCACATGTGTCCATAACCTTGACAGAGTTGCTTATTTCACCCTTGGAACCATAATCCTTTGTGTGTGCCTAGGAAAGTGTTGTGCAATGTTAGAATGGAGGCCATCGTGCTGGCTTGGTAACCAGACGAATCACAATGCCATTCACCAAGAAGGAGTGAAAGGTGGGTAGGTCAGCTCGTGATGAGACCTCCTATTCCAAGGAATTTTTATTTTTCTGATGTGCCTCTTGGATCATATCCCTGGTGTGGTGGCCATAGTGGGAATTCCACTTCACTTTCTTCCTTATGATCATGGTAGGATAGCTCTTGATGAGACCCGCTATCCTCCATCTGAAAAATCATGTTAGTAATCATATAGATATACATCTTTTCTTTTTCTTCTTTTCTTTTATATATCACTTTTCCTATTTATATACAGAGGGTGTCTCAACACTCCTTAAGAGTGGGGATGGTGGAAGAATTTTGAACATCTCAATAGAGAAAAATATGCCCTTATTCTTATTCAATAATAAAGATCAAAGAGAATTATGGGGATGTAAAAAGAACCATCATGATAAAGATAATCAATCATATTGGTATTAGTGAAAATAAAGACAGCAAAGTGATCTAAGTAGTTGTGTCATTTCCTCTCTTCTCTTATCAATTCAAAGAAATTTCTTTTAAAGATAACGATTTTTCTTTGATTTGTTGATTTCAGTATCCTCTAGTTTTTGTATTTTTCCATAAATGTATAGCTATGCCTTAAATGACCATCACTCACAAAAATCCTCTAAATGGTGAAACACACATGCACACAAAAAGAAGAAAAATGCACTCAAAAAGTGTTGTTCTTTAGATGGAACAACTATCGTTTCTTTAGAGGGACAGCAAAAGAATATTTGCACACAAAAACTGCAAGCAAAAGGAAAGAAAAACATACTCGAAATTGTTGTTCCTTGAGAGGAACAATAGCTATTCCTTAATCAGAACAACAAATAAAGCAAGTGCAAACAAAAGATGTGTAATTGTTGTTCCTTTGGAAAGGAACAAAAAAAAACAAAAGTGTTGTTCCTTCGGAAAGGGACAACAAAAATGCGGATGTGTTGTTCCTTCGGAAAGGAACATCAAAATGTGAAAGTCTTGTTCCTTTAGAAAGGAACAACAAATAGGTGGAAATGTTGTTCCTTCAGAAAGGAACAACAAAACATGAAAGTGTTGTTCCTTCGAAAAGGAACAGCAAAAGATGGAAACGCTATTCCTTCGAAATGGAACAACAAAATGCAAAAGTGTTGTTCCTTTGGAAAGGAACAACAAACGGTGAAAATGCTATTCCTTCAGAAAGGAACAGTAAAATGAGAAAGTGTTGTTACTTTGAAAGGGAATATCAAAACAGTGAAAATTTTGTTCCTTCGTAAAGGAACAGCAAAATGCAAAAGTATTGTTCCTTTAGAAAGGAACAACAAAACGGCGAAAATGTTGTTCCTTTGGAAAGGAACAGCAAAATGTAAAAGTGTTGTTCCTTTAGAAAGGAACAACAAAATGGAAAAAATGTTGTTCCTTCAGGAAGGAACAACAAAATGCAAAAGTGTTGTTCCTATGAAAAGGAACAGCAAGGCAGTGAAAGTGTTGTTCCTTCGAAAAGGAACAACAAAATGTAAAAAAATTGTAGAAATGCAGAAATCTGTACAAAAAGCAATTTACGCAAACAGAACAGAAAAAGTTATGTACAAAATTTAAAAGAAATCAAATGACTTAGTGAACCAAAGGTGAGGAAGAGTTCTCTTCCTTAGCCAAAATCTGCATGTCAGAATCTTCCCAGAGTTGCTGGTAGAAGGATTCCCGAGTAAGCGGTTTGTGGTACAGTTGAACTTGATGGCCATTTGCTTTAAAGGTATGTCCAGATCTGTCAATAGTATTCAAAGTAATAGTGTCATTTTCATGCACTTTCTGGATTTCATACAATCCCAGCCAGCGACTCTGAAGTTTTCTCGGAAAATCCTGAAACCTGGAATCGTATAGGAGTGCACAATCTCCTTCATGGAAGATTTTCTTTTTGATCAGGGTGTTGTTCCATTTTTCTCTCTGCTATTGGATTAATGCAGTATGTTGAAGATCCGAGAGCCTAATTTCATCTAGCTCATTGATTTGTTGTAGTCTATTAATCTGGGCCTCATTTAAATCTAGACTAACTTCCTTTGCTATTCTTAGTGTTTGTATTTCTAATTCTATTGTAAAAATGGGTTCCTTTCCAAATACTAGATGATATGGTGAATAACTGGTGGTGTTTCTCCAGGTTGTTTGGTATGCCCACAAGGCTTCCGGAAATCTTGTAGCCTAATCACGCCTATGTGACACAATGGTTTTTGTTAATATCGCTTCTATTACTTTATTCATGATCTCTATTTGGCCATTCACCTGTGAGTGATATGGAGTGGTAATCTTGTGTTGAATATGATAGTTTTTTAATGTTGCAACAATTTTATTACCTGCAAACTGTGGTCCTCCGTTCGTGATTATGTCTCTTGGGAGGCCATATTGCATAAATATTTGGAATAAGAAATGAATGATAGAGTCTTCTATAGCTCTTGAAAGTGCCTCTGCTTCGACCCATTTGGTCACATACTCAGTTGCTACCAAAATATATGTTTTCTAGTTTGATGATGGGTTCATCGGACCAACAAAATCAAGCACCCAACGCTCAAATGGTTCGATGACTAGCTGTGGGTTCAAAGGAATTTCGTTAGACTATCCAAGGCATCCTGCTCTTTGGCAACTGTCACAGGCATGAACAAATTTTTTCGCGTCTTTGAAGATTGTGGGCCAGTAATACCCTGTTTATAGAACTTTGTGACTAGTTCTTTGATCTGCGAAATGTCTGCCACATGGTCCGTCGTGACAGGCTTTCAGAATGTCAAATATTTCATCTTCACAGAAGAATCTTCTAATGTGTATATCTATCCCTGTATGAAATAGGTAGCCCCTAATCCAAGAAAATCGGGTACTACGCTACAAAATCTGTTTTCATTCATTAGGGGTTAGATGTTTTGGTAATTTGCCTACTGCTAAATAATTTGCAACCTCAACAGACCAGGGTGTCTTGACAGTAACAGCGAATAAATGTTCATCTGGAAATCGATCTTCAACTGCTACTGCATCCACTAGATTCAGCATTCATGAGAGAAAATCAGCTACAGGATTCTCTTTCCTAGTTGTGATGTCGAATTCCTGCAATAGAATCAACCATCTTGTTACTTTACCATTTGTAATTGGTTTATTTGCTAAATATTTTATGGCAGAGTGGTTTGTATGTAAAACAACAGGATATCTAGTGATATAATGCCTAAATTTATTTACAGCATGTATTACAGCTAAGAATTCTTTTTCAGTAACAGTATAGATTAGCTCAGCAGGAGAGAAATTCTTGCTAATATAATAGATTGCATATGGTTTTTTGTCTTCTTCCTACCTAAGGACTACTCCAATAGTTGTGTTTGAAGCATCTGATGAAATTTGAAATGGCAGGTCCCAATTTGGGCCTTTGAGCACTAGGGCTATTGACACAAGCTTTTTCAGATCCTCAAAAGCACAGCCACATTTATCTGTCCAAACAAAATCAACATTCCCTGTTAATGCGTATAGAGGTGCATCTATTTGAGAAAAATGTTCTATAAATCTCCTATAATAACCATAAAATCCAAGAAAACTACGTACCTTTGTCTATGTGGTAGGAGTAGGTATTAAAAAAATTATTTGAATTTGGGTGGGATCTACCTATATTCTAGCCGCTGAGATATAATGACCTAGGATGAGTTCTTCAGTCATCATCATATAGCACTTTTCATGGCTCAAGGAGAGCCTGGTGGCGATACATCATTGCAACACCTTTTCTAATGTCTCTAGTGCTGGGTCTAAATCATCTTCGTATGGTGTGAAATCATCCATGTATACTTCGAGGCCTTCATTTATTAAATCTAAAAAGATGCTGACAATAGCCCTTTGAAATGTTGCAGGGGAATTGCATAGGCCAAAGGGTAGGACTCTGTAGGAAAACATTCCCCAAGGACAGGTAAAAGTAGTTTTATCTTGGTTTTCAGGGGCAATCTGAATCTGATCGTACCCACTGAAGCCATCCAAGAAAGAAAATAATTTCTTCCCTACTAATGTATCTAATACCTGGTCAATGAATGGAAGGGGAAAGTGGTCTTTCTGCGTTGCTTTGTTCAATTCTTTATAATCTACACAGATCCTCCACTTCCCATTCTTCTTTGGCACCACTACTAGCGGAGAGACCCATTTGCTATCAGAGATTGGAGAAATAAAGTTTACATCCAAAAGTTTTTGTAATTCAGCTTTCACAATGTCTCTCAGGTGAGGGTTAAGTCTCTATTGGGGTTGGAAAACAGGTCTCACATCCTTTTCTGTATAAATGTGGTGGGTACATAGCTGGGGGTCAATTCCCTTCATGTCCGGATAATCCCATGCAAAAGCTTCCTTATATTTTCTTAGTAGCTGGACCAACTTCTCTTCTTATTTAGGAGTCAGGTTATTATTGATGTTTAAGATTTTTCCTGGCTCAATCTCTATAGTTTTGTTATTTGAAACAGAGGTAGTGGGTATTGTTTGGTCATGAGTGTCTCTAAGAGGATCTTCTTCTAGTTCATTGTCAAATGATGCCTCTATCATGTGACGTTGTACGTGGGATCTAGATTCAGCTTGATTAAAGAAGTTGTTAATAACATCATCCTCTGTTTGATCTTTGAAATCGAGGGCATCTTCTATGGTTAATGGGGATCTAATGTTTTCGGTGAGGTATGATACAGGATGTTTGTTAGCT
Organism: Pinus taeda; assembly: GCA_000404065.3. Taxonomy (NCBI): domain Eukaryota; kingdom Viridiplantae; phylum Streptophyta; class Pinopsida; order Pinales; family Pinaceae; genus Pinus; species Pinus taeda. The sequence goes on along the minus strand of APFE031740546.1, from coordinate 36,530 downwards.
TTTATTATTGTTACACTTGGCTGGGCTGGAGGGTATAGGGCTAGATTCTTGATGTTACTCCCTCTAGTTATGGTCATACTACCTTGTCGACAACCAGTGTAAGCATTAGCGGTCGCAAGCCAAGGTCTGCCTAAAATTAACGGATGTCCATTGATTCGATTTTTGGGGTTTATCAGGAAGTCGGCAGGATATTCCCAGGTATCAACGAATGCCATGACATCATGTAGTGTACCTTATGGCCTAACTACTAATCGGTCAACCAGTTCTAATAAGATGGAGGTTGGTTCTACTGAATTAATGCCCAGTTTTTGACAAGTGGTGGTTGTTAAAATATTAATTGCAGCCCCTAAATCAACTAAGGCATTTGAGAAGTTTTGACCATTGATTTGCACTATCACTATTAGATTTCCTAGGTCTTCATACTTGACAGGTGCTTCTCTTCCTGATAACAAGTTAGATAGGGTGCCAACTACTTGGACTGTTGGGTTATTTGTTATTCTCCTCCTTGGTTTTTTTATACACAACTCTTTGATGGTCTTTGCATATATTGGGATATCTTGGATAGTTTGGAGGAGAAGGATTTTTATGTACAAATCCTTTAGTTCTCCCAGAATATCAAAGTTAGGATGTTCTATAGGATGCAGTATGACTAATCATTCTGGGAATGGGGGGAGAAGATGTGGTTGCTTGGTCATGAATCTGTTGTCTAACCACATCTTCTTCTTGTAATGGTTGTCCTACGGATAACTTATTTTCAACTTGAACATTTTTATCTCCCTTAGTTTCTATAATGCACCCAGACCTTAATTGAAGGTCGTTGCACTCCTTGAGATCGGTTTCTAGTTCCGATGTTTCAATTATTTGAACAGATTGCACCGGTCTATTATTTGGATTCACGTTGGGTTGGGCTCAAAGTTGCGGTCTCAATTTGGACTGGGGGTTTTGTTGTAGTGCTGGAAGTGTAGGTTGAGGGAGTGGAATGGTTCCTACTGGTTGATTCATCGGTCTTTTCCAGTTTGCCTGCCAAGCTTGACTCTACGAAGTGGGAGGGGACCATTGTGTTGGATATGCATTTTTTTTCCAAAATGGTGGAGCGTAGGGAAAATTTGGCCAATTAGATTGGCTTGCTTGATTTGGCCATGGTGATGATGAAGGAAATTGTTGTTGTGACCAATTTGAGAAGGGAGGTTTATTTTGCCACATTGTATTATATTGTTGAGCATGATATTGCGGAGGCTGGAAAGAAGAATATGGATCAGGGAACATACCTGATTGTCGCGGCTACCATTGATGACACTGATTAAGTAGGTACACCGGTTCTGGTTCTTCTTCCGCTTCTTTGTATACTGCTTTCAAACTAGGAAGTGAGGGGTGGTTTTTCGTAGAGTGGTCTTTTGTACAAATGGTGCATACTTGAACTGCATCTAATGGGCACTCTTTGTGGCTATGTTTCTTTCTGCACCTAGGACAGAATATTGCCAAATTTCACTCTGTTTCTACTTGTTTCTGTTTCACTTGCATAATATCAAGCTGTGTTGTCAAAGTCCCTAATATATCATTTTTGAAATTTTCTAGTAAATTTCCAATTTCTGTGCGAGTTACTCCTTCCCCAGAGATCTTGTTGTCCCTTATAAACCTATCATGTTTTGTTGGTTTTAGCCTTGTGCTACCTCGTGAGCTCTTGATACATAAATCAATGATGTTAGCAAAATCTTCTTGATAGATGTCTCATTTTCCCATAATATTCAATGTTTCAATCCATTGTTCCTTCATACCTTTAATTAATGTTGTTTTTAATACATTGTCAGGTAAGGGTAATGATGCATAAAGAGATCTTTGAAGATTATATTGAAAACGTTCAACATATTCTTCCAATGTCTCATTAGGTCTACCTACTATCTGAAATATTTCATCCTTTAACTCTCTAGACCTACAATAATCTTGATATTTCTTTAGGAAAGTATCTTTCATCTGATCCCAGTCATTTATAACACCTCCACCCAACCCCATAAACCATCGTAAAGAAGCTCCTTTTAATGTAGATGGAAATAGTTTCAGCTTTTGGGGATCGGTGATATAGTCATATCCCCTACACAACACATCAAATTAAAAAAAATTGCATCTGGGTCTTCCGATGTTAGGAAATTGCAGAAGATAACCTTACTATTCAAATATGAATTAAATATAACAGAGCCAGTAAACAAAATAACAAGGAACAATAGATTACTGAATGAAGCAAGTAAAAGAAATCAAACCACAAATGACTTGGAATTGGAAAATAATGGTACAGAAAGCAAGTGATCCACTGGGGCCGGGCCCTTAGCCTCCAGGGACACACTGCTGCGATTAATCCAAAATCAAAGACGGAACAGCAACAAAGTTTATGTATTAATCATGAAAACAGAGTTACAGTAATTGCTCTTTAAAGAGACTCGATGATAAAAGTTCAGTTTGCAACAGTAAATTCTATAAAACAACAATAATCTGCCCCTTGGGCTAGCAACATTGTCCCCTTTTTATAGCGGCTAGGCGGAAATACCAAAGATACAGATATTCTTAAGGTAGCGATCCCTCAGGATCTCGCCATATCATCATCGTTTAGTTATCTCTTCATCCTCTTGCACTCATATGGTATTTCTTCTTCCTTTTCTTGGCTCATGCACTCCGATCTGGATTGCCTTGTCTGGATGCGGTTCCCTGTCAAAGGGATAGCAGTTGGTTTTGCCTTGTCTTTTCCTCTGAAATGGTGATATTCCTTTTTCTTCATTTTCTACATAGAAAAAGGTAATAATTAGTCATTTTACATTACTCACAAATCTCTTAAACTTTATCATAATCCTTCATCATATGCCCATATCATAATGTAAAGAAGTTATGAATTAAAGGAAAAGATAGTGAAATAAGTGGCAACTACATACCTTTTCTAATGCTCAACACCAAGGTGGTGGTACCCAGGGCATTTCCAGGGGTCCCCTCCTGATACCACTTATTTCCTTCAACTCCCCCATCCCCCCGGAAATATCGCCTCTGTCTCGTTTCAACTTATCATTCCTCCACCAGTATTATCTCGCCATTTGTCTCCTCTTCCACCACTACTCTCCTGCCATGTGTCTCCTCCTTCACCACTCATATCCCCCCACTTAACTATTACCCCCACCAATTTCATTTTTCCATATGTCCTGACACATCACTTCCCTCCACATCACTTGTCCGCTCAACATTCAAATCTACCACGAAATCCCAAATGAATGTTATTTCATTTAATTTTCATGGTCTATCCATTTTTCTAATAAACCATCTCTGCTCAACAGAAGCTAATTTTTCTGTTATACAACCAATTCGACTGTTATAAAGAATCCTTTTGATTTGAGTAGGTCATTTCTTTTAGGCTGTCATTAATGCCACAAGACAAAGAATGAACTTCCAGCCTTCAACACCAACTTCCCTACGCACACTCGACAGTTTTTCACGTGTAACCCTATTCTTTAACCCTTTCTCTATCAAGTTTTTCTAGAGTATTGTTCTTCCACTAGCTTTCTTCATTTTCATGATGTCAAACTGTAGAGGGAAAGGAAAGGTTACAGATTCAAATCCTCTCATTCCCTTAATCCCATATTTTGACAAATTTCCTGTGATAGACACCCAATATAAGATTACCAAGACCTAGTCTTAATTTGATCTATACGAGCTCTACAATTGGGCAAAGAAAATTTTCATGGAAAAAAGTGATTACTTGAGTATTTTGGAATCCCTTCTCCCTCAGTTTGTCTTCCCACAAACTCACTTTTTCTTGATTTCTATGTCTGGTTCAATCTCTGATATTTTCCAAGTAAGGTTGTCATTTCCCATAATATTGAAGTCATTTTATCCATTTCCCTTGAAAGTATCTTCTAGGCCCTGCAAATTGAACACTAGGTCTCCCATCATCCTTTTTTTGCCGATGTTTTAATGGAATTGTATAAAAAATTGACATTCCCCCATAGAGCCCAATTTTTTGAGTGTTTCCTTCCAGAAAATGATGAATTACCCCAAACAAATCCCCCATATCCAGTCTTAGTTTTCCCTGAAATGTCCAAACTGGTAATTTCTATGGTAACCCAACTGCTAGGGTACCATAATGATAAGTGGGTAGATGAGATTGTGTTGGGATTTTTATCTATTTTTGCAGTTGGAAAACAACAATCAATTTTTTTCAATTACAACCATTTTCTTCCCAACTCAATCCATGACTAGTTTGTAAATTTAAAAACAAAAGGTGTTTTTAAATATTAGTCAGTTCTAGTTTACCTCATTTTATTTTATCAACCAGATAGATTCAAGTTCCCTTTACATAATATAGATAGTGAAGGAAACCCTTGGTCAATGCTTCACTGGAATTCTTGGGTCAGAAATAACTCATAAGAGTATTCTTATACTAATTTTGTTGACAAATTTTTACATAGTTGTTGTAGCAGCTACAGCCACCCTCCAAAATTTTGACCTACACCCAATTTCAGAGCCTCCCTTGAGAGTTTCACTTGATGACCACACACACTCGGGTTCACTCTGTGAGCTTGTGTGAGTCCTTGCATCTACCTTGCTTGTTCATTTCATTCAAGTTTTTGCATGCTAATGTCTAAGTCATGCTTGCAACCATGTTCTGGTTATGCTCAAAGTCTTCGCTTCCTATGTGTTGTGTCACATTCACTGTCACGCAAGCATCGTCTTGATTAATGAATGATCAATAATGAGTGTCGCCCTTGTCACTTACACCGTCGGTCAGTCATGTTGAACATGTGTGTCTGGATGGTTTGATCGTTCCATCATCAAGTCATGAGAGTGTGTGTTTGTATCATCACCTATGCATCTTTCGATTGTTCACACACTTACCCATTTTTGTTGGAGTTCTGACAACCAAACTCCCCTCTGACAACCAGACCATCACCCTACCATTGACTCAATCAACTGTCAACTATAACAGTGTAGAAGAACCAAGCTAGTCTTTTCAAGTTGCGCTGCTCGCAAGCAATTCAATCGACTCTCATGCTGGCCACCCAGACAGTTAGACCCGGCAGTCACCCTGGGACTGAATCCCCTAAACATTGCGTAGAGGCCACTAACCTTACCCACTCAATTGAATGAAGAAATTGCGTAGACAGGCCGAACAAACACCAAGTGAACATCCCTGTCTCCCTTAGAAAATTGAGCAGTTTTCCCAGTCAGTCATCCTGGGACTTTTCCCTGCTAAATTATTTGTTTAGAAAATCTTGGATATTTACAATCCCCACATTCAAATTGTCATTGGAATGTTTAATGTACCAGGTCAGCACATGATCCTGCAAAGTGCTGACCAACATTTCCTTCTTTATATTGTCATCTGTGACTCCCTATGCTTCCCATACAGCTTTTATCATGAACCAAAACTATTCTGGATCTTCATTCCCTACTCCCTTGAACAGTAGTAGCTTTATCGCACTTTCCATACTACTTCACAGTGGTGGTGGAGGTTGTATGGGTGAAGATGGGGGTGAAGATAGTGAAACTAGCAGTGATATGGGTGGGGGTGGTATGCGTGGAATTCTCTACCTTATCAGATTGATCACACTTCTTGGCGAGACCTTCGCGAGCTCTTCTTCATCCCCTCATGGAGGTGAAATCAAGGGGCTAGCTTCTAGTTTTATGCTACCTACTTTTTTGTAGATTCTCCCACTTCGTGTAGCCCCAAACATCAATTTATTCGCATAACCCATTTTTCACACAGTAGCATTTTAATCCAAGTTCTCAAAGATTTAATGTACTTACCTCAAGGTCCTTTGAGGAAGTGTCGTTCTACCTCGCTATAACAAACTAAAGTATCTACCATGAATTTGGTGATGAATCCTCCTATGATTCGATCAAGCTAATGATTGACAGTGCGTGTGATCTTATCTTCCAATAATTCCAGTCTGCGCACCAATTCTGGAGTCCACACAATATGTCTATCGAGTCTACACCTACCTTGGCTATCTGCTAGCTTCACTATCCACTCGTATAACTCCGTGGGGAAGGATACGAAGAAAATTTCATGGATCTCTATATATAAGTAGTAGTCTAACCACTCTTCCTTTGATAGTCCCAAATTCCCATTCTCCTGCGCTGCGAATTCGTGAATCTTCCTGTCCAACCAATCTTCAATTCCTTTCTTTGTTGGATTCCAATGATACGACATTAGACATCTCTATGCAGATCCCGGTCCCGGCAACAAAACCATTTGTTGGCTTATTGGGACATGACCAAGGTTACGATTTAATTAGCCAAAAAAATCTTTATACCACTGGCCCTTTCAGCAACAGTCCGTGGAGCGTGGACTGAGGTCTCACCCAAAGTAGTATGGGAAGGTGCTACAACCAGGTTTCTACACCCTTGAGATGTCTGAGAGGTTCGATTGGTCCCATTGTTTGTCCCTACGTGTAGGTCAATTTGTGCACTTCCCAGTTCCTCACACCCTCATACACTACCTTCGCGTAGCCCTAACCAAGGGCTGTGGAGCTTCTGCGCTGTTAGAGCCATGCTCTGCACTATTACCCAAGATCTTACTTATCTTCCTATTCCAATTAATTACCTTCGTGTACTTGGATATCTTACATTATAATTATTTATACAAAACATTCATATAAGTTCACACAACAAATAAATAGTATACTTGCAAATTATACCCAATCATATATTAGAATAGGAAAATATGCACAAAAATATGGTAAACTTCTCTTTATTGATTCTTCCAATGGTTACAAACTCAAACTACCCTGTGCACTCAACTGCAGGGGTCCTTGCACTCAGCTATGGACTACTAGGCCTCTGCGCACTCAGCTGCAGAGCCTTCCCCTACACTACGACCCAAAGAAACACTTTACACTTTTACTTAATCAGTTAGACTTCTCATGCTCTTATGCTATCCTCTACACTTAGAGCCTTGCTCTATTTATAAAATCCCATGGTCCACGGACCATGGATAGGTCTATTATGCCGACATTACATTATAAAATGAGGGCGAACAACCCTGTGACTCTATCATAATTTCACACTCTACACCCACAATTCGCGGAGCTTTTACAAAAGGATTTGGTCAAAACTTGGGCTTTAAGCCCCAAAACATGCCTTGGGGGGATTCCATGCCCAACATTCAATCAATGTGATGTAACGTGGAAGTTGAAGGGACCCACTTTTTGAACAAAGATTCATGTAAGTCAAAAAGTCATGGATGTCAAATGGTCATGGGGGTACTTGAACAACGACAAGGGTTAGTTTCACCATTGGCTATAAATAACCCTCCTTTGTACATGTAAAGGACTTTTCACCTCAGCTCCTCCCACATAGCCAAGAGAGTCTGTAATATTTTCTTTGAGGAGTAAGTAGTGGCTCCAACACCCCACACTTGGGGTTAATGATATATGGTGTAATGATGTGTCTGGAAACTTTCACTTAGTTCAAAAGCTTACTAATAGGCCAGCACGGTTTCACACATGTATTGTATTTGTGGTAAGACTAATATTTAACACTTGTAATGCATGTTTCTTTAATCTGTGTTCTACATCTGAACTATTTCATTTGTTGTAATTCATAATCTATTAATGGAAATGTGTTGTATATGTTGTTAATGTTGTCTCACCCATGTAGACTGCTCTCTAGGACATTAGACATAACTTTCACATGAAGCTTTCTGTAACAACTATTGCACTCATTCAGACTGATCTGTGAGTGTTGTATGCGTTATATTACCTTGTATGTTTTAACTCCCACGTCCGTGTGGATTTCTCCACCAGAAACGGTGCATGTCCTGTTGTGTTGTGTGTTCCTAGCAGTGTTGGGACTGCTCCCAATTGACTTGGAACTCACTCTCACCCTTTCCCTTGACAGTGAAAGAACCATTGACACAAGTGACACTTACACTCACCAGGCATGCAAACCTCACTTCTTGAAGACAAAGCAAACCACTCTCGTGTGCTGACAGGCAAGAGTTGAGGAAAATCCTTAAGGATATGGCAACCAGGCCATCATACCGGATGGGACTCCCACACCAAACAATGTGAGGTCTAGTTGGGACTTCATACCAAGGTGATCCCCTGAATGTTGGCAGGTCCAGCAGCATCAACATTTATGGCACTAGAAGGATGGAAGCCAGTTGTACATGGCTGAAATTCCCCTCACACTAACTCATCAACCATCTGGTCAAGGTAGTAATTCACACTCTCACACCTACACACGACTCAACAGTTGGTTACTCCTCACCTCCCAGAATTGAACATGAGATTCCATATCAAAAACTTCACTCCATCCGTCCCATCACTCACTAGTTTGTGAAAGTAGTTGGACTAATCCCAGGCATACAACACTTTCCATATGCATCAAAGAAGTCAAAATCCACTCCCACAGGTGTTTTTGTGTCATCGGTGGAAGAAGCAGTTCTTTCCACACTTGAAGGTTTGACAGAAGCTATTGAAGATAGAGAGGAACCTCCAATCTTTCGGAAAGGTGAATAAGACACTCTTGTGATCTTAGGATTAGACTCTGGTACAGGAGGCAGAGGGGAAGGCAGTAGAGGAGGTGGAGGTGGAGATGAACCAACATACTCAAATTCGAAACCATCAAACTCCGAAAGAGAGGAAGAGGATGAAGAAGAGGAAGAGATGGTTGACCCAAATCTTGAATGGATGACTCGGGGACCATTGCCTCTCCTGGTTGTTCTGCACAAGATATCAAATTGAATAGAGAGAATGAACATCAATTTCAACCCTGACAGCATGGTGAAGGTAGAAGATCATTTGGACAACTTCTACCTGCAGCTGCAAACCCTTGTAGTACGACATGACAACATAGCTTGTAGATTGTTCCCATGTACCTTGGATGGTCATGTAGTTGTGTGGTATCAAAGCTTTCCACCAAAATCCATATAGAATTGGGGTGCATTCAAATGCATGTTCCTTGAAAATTTTGATGATGACAAGACCCCAACTATGTTACTGAATGAATTGGGTAGCTTGAATATGGAGGGGAAAGAAAAGGTAAAATATTTCAACTAGAGGTTTACACGCATATTGAAAAAATTTGCAGAAGACACCAAACCTCATGACTCCATCACTGTTGATTACTACATGTCCGCACTGCTGACCAGCATGGCGTAGTTCCTCAAGTGAGATGTGAAACCAACACTCTTGGAAAATTGCGAAGAGGCTATTGTTGTCGAAAAATACCTACATGCGATTGGACTCATCAAGGATGATGAACCAGTAAAGAACTCCAAAGATGCGAGCAGGAAGTCCCAAGTGATGGTGAGCAAGGGTAGAGACAAGGAAGAAAATGATACTAAAACCCTCACTCGCCTCGTCAAGAATTTAACAACTGAAGTGTCTGAGCTTAAACAACGGAAAACTGGCACATTTGCAAGGAGCTATCTGCCTAGACAGAGACAGGGAAGCAACTCATAAGGCAGCAACTAGTATGCTCAATAAAATGCGCAAAGAACTGTGTTCAATGTCGATCAGTGTGCAGATCCTAATTTTTGTTCGTTCCATGAAGAACATCACCCCGAAAACTTATATTTGAACTGGAAGCGAGTCGCAAAATTGGTATACAGTAATACACTCAATGAAGAGAGTGGTATACAGAAGTAGCCAGATGACATAGATTATGATGAAGGTACTGCACCTATTGAAGCATCAAGTTCTGGGCATGTGGTGAGCGCATATCAGTGCTCTCAAGCAGTGCTGAACACAAACACCGAGAAGCATCCCCCAAGACAAAATAATCGTTACAATCTTAGGAGTAAAGGGGCTCCCCATACACTTGGGGAAACGCAAGAGAAGATCAGACTACTAATATAGAAGGTTGATTCACTGGCTACACCAAAGCAGAAAACACAAGACAAGTCCGAGAATATAGCAACGAGCAAGAGTACTTCCATGAGCAGAAAACTGCAAAACACTCTGCTAGACAACAGGATCATCTATTCTACCCTATACACCTCAGTAAGTCTACCACCTCTGGACTACAACATTATTGATGACATGAATAAAACTCGAGCAAACATTAGTTTGTTCGAGTTGGCTAAGATTGAGAGTCAGCGAGATATCCTGCTGCACGCACTAGGACAGAAAACAATAGACAACGCGACCTATACCAGCAAGGGAGAAAGAACACCTCCCATATCACTTTCCACTGTGCTCAATACACTCCATATGGAAGAAGCACACTCAGGTTGCCCCCCATTCCTGCTATATTTTCAAATTTTCAAATGCAATGTTCACAACTATCTAGTTGATTCCAGTGCGACAGCCAACATCATGCCACTCTCCATTGCGAAAAAGATAAATGCACGATGGAGCGAAACATCCAAATTGATCAACAATTAGTACTGACCATTGGTGAACTATGAGATGTGATCATCTTACCATCTCATGATGGTCGAGTCCACCAATGCATCAACATAGTGGTTGTAGACATCCCAGAAGCATACGATCTACTACTCAGCAGAGATTGGTCCAGCAAGCTAGATGGATATTTTGCTACAGACTGGTCTCACATGTGGCTTCCATAAAAGGGAAAATGAAACCAAATCTGGGTAGAGTCTGAGAGGTACATGAAGCATAATGTCACTCCCCTTAATGGCGAGAACAAACTGTTGGCCTTCGTAGAACTCATGTTTGGCAACTGCCTCCTGGAAAGAACATTGGAGTGTTATCCTGCGCGGCCAGCTCCAAACTCATTAGACACACAGTTCAGACTCCTTCCTTGCCCAACTGATGGTAATGAAAATTGTACATTTTATTTCTCTAATAGTAGCAGCAACAGTAGCAACAATAGTACTAGCATGCAAAACGGTTGATGTATATACAACCTGTGGGCCATGAGTCCTGACAAATCAGAAACACATGATGGCTCAAGGAACGAGTGTACCTCAATTGTCCAAAACAACAAACAATGCATGATTTCGAGTTGTATAAACTTCGAAGGCATAAACAATGATGTTGAGCATAAAGAACTTAGGTTGAACACAAAAAGCACCAACACTACAAACGAGCGGAGAAATTTGGGAACCTATAATGATCCGAAGATAGATAGTCTCCATACAAGCTACACATTACAGTAGCAACAAAACTTTGATCACTTGACCAAACAGTACCGAGATGGGTCTACACGGATAGATGATGACCTGAGTACACACTACATGTAAGAAATCCAACTCGGGATTCCAGGTAAAGGAGGAGACAAGACAATGCAGCAAAGACTAGGTAACACATATGTGTTGTTTGCACTCCTTATATGGAAAAAATTTACTAGCATTTTGAATGATCGGATCACTTGTAAAGTTTATCATCATACTTGGTTTTCTAATTTGAATCCCGCATGTAAGAAATCTAGGAAAAACTGCTTACGCATTGACGTCAGAAATTTGAACCTGTCCTGGAATAAAAAGAACTACGATGTGCCATCATCCAAGCCCATGTTGAAAGTAGTACTTGAAATAGTGGTGTTGTCTTCACTTGAAGGTCTTCCAGAATGCCACCAGGTTCTGGTAGTGGAGCCCGGTGGACTTGCACTAGTCTACGAGAAGCTTGTCCCAAACATGTATCCTTTGCAATCATTGGGTAGGAGGATTGGCAACCTTCCTACTAGCGACCAAGATCTCAAACATTATTTTCAATAGGTCGGGCCGCGCACGTTCCATGTACATACTCTGCTTGCTGCTTATTGTTTTCAATTGGTTTTTTTCTTATTTCCTTTTCTTTCGCTTTTTTTTATTCTGCTTACTATTTTTGTTCACATTCATTTTTTTTGTTTGATATATTACTATTTTTGTTTCCAGAAATAAGTGCTGCCAACTACTACATTCTGGCTTTTAAATAGAGTATGTGGCTGAAATTTGAAGATACTTGTGACACTGCGACACTTGGCCAATCTTGTGTTTGTCTTCTCTGTGCTTGTTTATAACCTTCAGCTGATGAAGTCTTGATAGAAAATATGAAGTGCCTGCAAGGGAAGTTTTGGTCCAACCATCAACCTGTGTCCACACTGGGAAGCCCCATGCCTATACTCAACATTTTGCTCTGTGTGCTCAAGCTCATCCAACTAGTAGAAACGGAGAAGGGGAAAATCTAAATGAGAAAACTTATGTCAGAGGTCTTACATGCTTCTCTGAAGGAACAACCTCTTCTAGTCTCAATAAGTCGGGATCCCTCTTTTGCCCCAAAAATAAATAAGTGCCTATGCACAGTCCTATTGAAAAATACAAAGGAGAAAGAAAAGAAAGGCTTCATTTGCCGATAGTTGAAGCATGCAACTACACCGAGGTACTGACCAGGCTCGCTAGCAGTGGAGCAATGTGTGTGTTCCTACGTGAATCCACCAGGGTACTGCCCAAGCTTGTTGGAAATGGAGCAAAACTAGAGATGAAAACTTATACTCTGAAAATTTTCAACTCACGAGCTAAACTACCATTCCCAGATTTGAAACATTGTGATCAAGCTGAACTATTGATTGTGTTTAACTGAGTTGGCAAAAGGTGAACCATTTATGTTCATGGGGTAAGTGGGGAAGCTGAAGTAACCCACACAATGATTCAATACTCCCAAAAATACCAAGGCCCTATGCTAGCAATGAACTAAAACAAAGAATCTAGAGTTCTACTAGTGTGTCGCCAAGTGTTGTAGTGGCTACAACTACCCTCCAAAATTTTGGCCTCCACCCAATTTCGGAGCCTCCCTTGAGAGTTTCACTTGATGACTAAAAACACTCAGGTTCACTCCATGAGCTTGCGTGAGTCCTTGTATCCACCTTGCTTGTTCATTTCATTCAAGTTTCTTCATGCTAGTGTCTAATTCATCCTTGCGACCATGTTCTGGTTATTCTCAAAGTCTTCACTTCGTATGTGCTTGTCATGTTCGCTATCAAAGCATCTGTCACACTCACACATGGAGTAACATTCACTATCATGCAAGCATCATCTCGATCAATGAATGGTCAATCATAAGTGTTGTGCTTGTCACTTACACCATCTGTCACTCATGTTGAACATGTGTGTCTAGATCGTTTGGTCATTTCTTCATCAAGTCACGCAAGTGTGTGTTTGTATGATCACCTATGAATCTTTTGATTGTTCAAACACTTGGCCATTTTTTTTAAAGTTCTGAGAGCCAAACTCCCCTCTGACAGTCGGACCATCATCTTGCCATCGACTTGATCGACTGTCAACCAAAACAATGTAGAAGTACCAAGCTAGTCTTTTCAAGCTACATTTCCGCAAGCAATTCAATCAACTCTCATGTTGGCCACCCAGACAGTCGGAATCAGCAGTCACCTTGGGATTGACTCCCCTCAAAAATTTTGCAGAGGCCACTAATCTAACCCACTTAAATAACTGAGGAAATTGCACAGATAGGTCGGATAGACACCAAGTGCCCATCCCTATCTCCCTTAGAAAATTACACAGTTTTCCCAGTCAGTCATCCAGATAGTCAACCAACTGTTCATCTCACAAATTGCGAAGTGTTCATGAGCAGGCCTTCCTCTACCCATCAGTTAGCTCAGCGTAGAAATTGTGTATATATGATCAACTAGCCAGCCTCCCAGCCTTAATGAAATTTTCCTTGCCAGCAGCCCCTAGCAGTAGACTGCCAATTCCCTCCAAGAATTATGTAGCTTCTGCTCCCAGTGACTGCAGCAGCCAACTGGCAGTTCCCTCTAGGAATTATGCAGTTTTGGTTGCAAATGACCCTAGAAGCCAACTGGCAGTTCCCTTTGGAAATTGTGTAGTTTTGGCTGCCATTCGCGTGGGCAATGCCCCCAAAAAATTACGCAATCCCTGCTTGTTGACCCTTCATGCAGCCCGACCCGTTCCTATGGAAAATTGTGCAAATCAGGTTGTTGAGCCCCACTACTCATTCATTCTAAAAAATGTGCAGAGCATTCCTACCTTGCCTTCCAGCATCCCAGACCATCCCTTCCAAAATTTGTGAAATTTTTCCTCCTAGCCAAGCTAGACCTCACAAACAATCACTGTCGTCTTAGATTGCCCATCTCCATCACTTAGTGACTCTTATGCAATTTTTATCAATAGTGCTTGGAGCCATCATCCCGTTTCATAACCTTGCTTCCTCTCCTGACCACCTACATCTGAAATGATCATGTGTCATGGTAGACTAGGAGGCTTTGGATTTGATGTCATCACATCATGAGTGACTGCAGGTATAGGTACACCAACAAACAGGGCAAGATGACGAATTATGAACGAGGGGAGAACATGCAGAATGACAGGTTCACTAACAAATAAGGAAATATGATGAATGGGATGAATGAGGGGAGAACATGCAGAATGATAGGTTCACCAATACAATAACGAACAAAGATTGTGAAGTGGGGGAACACGATGAACATGCACCTTTGGGAACAGATGAGCCTGTCAAGCCTTCCAACATGCAAGCAAGGAACAACATGCTAAAGCTTCATCAAGCCAACCAAGGACCATCAAAGACTCTGCAAACTTCACCATGCGGAGGTGAAGCTATGATACACCATGAAAATATATCACCCAGCAACACTATAGCTTGACATGCACTCCGGCAGCAACACGAATGTACCAGCATTGTCATGTCAAGTCATGTTGAGTCACGTCAAGAATCATGTCGCCCACATCTCCACTACGAGCTTGTTGTCAATCAATGTAATGTAACATGGAAGTGCAAGAGACCCACTTGTTGAACAAACAATCATGTAAGTCGAAAATTCGTGGAGGTCAAATGGTCATGAGGGTAGTTGAATAGCCACAAGGGTCAGTTTCACCCTTGGCTATAAATACTCCATCATTTGTACATGTAAAGGAATTTTCACCTAAGCTCCTCCCACATAGCCAAGAGAGTCTGTAATATTTTCTTTGAGGAGTAAGTAGTGGTTCCAATGCCCCGCACTCGGGGTTAGTGATGTATGGTGTAACGATGTGTCTTGGAGCATTCGCTTAATTCAAAAGCTTGCTAACAGACCAACACGTTTTCGCACATGTATTGTATCTATTGTAAGACTAATCTTTAAAACTTGTAATGCATGTTGCTCTAATCTGTGTTCTACATATAGACTGTTTCATTTGTTGTAATGCATAATCTATTAATGGAAATGTGTTGTATATGTTGTTAATGTTGTCTCGCTTGTGTAGACTGGTCTCCTAGATATCAGACACACCTTTCACATGAAGCTTGATGTAACAACTGTTGCACTCATTCAGACTGATCCTTGAGTGTTGTATGTGTTATCTTACCTTGTATGTTATGACTGCCGCATCCATGTGGACTGCTCCATCGGAAGCTGTGCATGTCCTATTGTGTTGTGTGTTCCTAACAATGTTGGGACTGTTTCCAATTGACTTGGAACTCACTCTCACCCTTTCCCTCGACAGTAAAAGAACCATTGACACAAGTGATGCTTACACTCACTAGGCATACGAACCTCACTTATCAAAGACAAAGAAAACCACTCTCCTGTGATGATAAGCAAGAGTTGAGGAAAATCCTTAAGACAATGGAAACCGGGCCATCATTCCGGATGGGAATCCCACATCAAATGGTGTGAGTTCTAGTTCGGACTTCATACTGTAGTGATTCCCTGAATGTTGGTGGGTCCAACACCATCAACAATGACTCACTATGTTTGCTTAGTAGTGATCTAATCCCAAGTATTTCATCAGAAATAATGAAGCTTTTACACTTGTTAGATCAATCTAAAGTTGGAAGCTAGTATTTATGCTAGAATTACAATGCTATTAGATTTTATGGATTAGAATTACCTCCTTATAGGTTTCTAGTGTTTGTACCAATTAGGATATTTGCATTATAATACACCAAGGAAATGCTAAACTTGGAGGAGCTACATTTTGTCTCCCACAAGAATAATGCACAATTCAAATTGAAGGCTCATATGGGTCCCTATATTATCAACACCAGAGCTGTAGCAAAGGAAGTGGATGCTATTTTGAGTTAGATGAAATTCAAGCTTAGTTTCTCTTAGTCCTATGATCCCCTAGACATCATTTATAAGCTCAGATTGGAAAAGAAGAGTACCTCCTATGGACACACACAAAGGCCTAAAATTGAACAATATGCTAACTAGGAGGAATAAATAGAGGGTACTTTACAAGAAGCTGAATAACAATTGGTAAGTCAATCATCCATGCAGAAACCTCTTCCCAAGGAAAAGGAGGGAAAAAGAGAAAGGGAAGCGATGTCCCCTACTGATTCTAACAATCAAGATACATAGTTTATTGTTTTTAAAAGGAAAAAGAAGGACTCAAACACTTCTAAAAAATCATATCCTCGGGTCAATCCTTAGTTTAAGCCTCAAATAATTACTATCCAATATGAAACTCTAGAGGAAAGGGACACACAACAAATAGCCACAGTGATTTTGTTAAGAACTCCTATCACTCCTTCTACTCAAATAGAAGAAACGATATAGTCACCTACTATAGAAACAATAGTCCAGTGTACAGTATCATTCGGTTCCCAAATTTCAACTCAGTAGAGTATATTTTCAAGATACATGGAGATAAAATTGAAGAATGAAGCTTTGAAGGGTTCCATCTACTTGAATTCTGGAAGAAGAAAACTAAAACCCAACACAAATTACTCTCTACATTCAATTTAGAGAAAGGATAGTTCCAAAGGGCCTTCATGGTACATTTAGTGCTAGCTCCCAGCAGTGCCGAAGACTACAAATAATTGTCTCAATTGATACCAAGAAAGTACATGAAATTGATCAAATCGATTTACACAAGAAAATAGGGGATCTGATTTTTTCAACACTTACCAGTTCAGCCATGTCTGCTTCTAAATCACGGTCATCTTTGAATAACATGAATTCTCAATTAAATATTGAGAAGATGTCATCATTTGCTAAGGACAATAGGATCAAATCTCTAGAATATTTCATCATAAATATATGACATGACCCTAAGGTATCAAAGTAATAGAAGATCTCATAAAGAGTAAGGAGGTAGACATTCAAGCATTAAGGAAGCAACTAAATCTACCCTCCAGAGAACATCCTCAATTTTGGTGTCGATATCTTCATCCCTCCGTCAGAGATCAAATCCTTTTTTTGCATTTCATATTAGGAGTCTTCCCCAGTCATCTGCATTCCATTAGGCACATGGATCATCTGACGAGAGTGGCTTCCCTACAATTTCCCTCATGCCATTTACCTGTTGGTTCATGTTGTTTGCTCATCAAAAAGCATATACAGTCCTCTTTTTGTATTGAAGGTTGTAAAAGTCCATTTAGGGTTTCATTAGGGTTTCGTCAAAAATGTGTCTAAGTGTCTAATAAGCAACCAACAGGTCATGAGGAATTTCAGCATCAATAACTTGCATCACCAAGTGTTCAAAATTGTGTTTTTCCTCAAAACTCTGTTTTGAGGAGTATTTAGCTTTTATTGTACAAAAATCATGAAAATTTTGTAAATTCCTTCATTTGCACCCTGGTTTCTTTCCTTAGCCCAAAAGGCTCTAACACCTACAAAACAAGCAGAGCTCAGGTCATTTAGTTCATCATAAAACTTAAAAGAAGTGAAAAAGTCCAAAAACCAGAGTTTAAAGATAAAGTCATTGGAAAAACATTATGAAAGTAGGTTTCATGAGCCAAAATTTCAAAATCTCTTTGTTTATAAGCTATTCCTTCATTGGATAAGTTCATTTGCAAAAGAGAAGCAAGATAGAGCAATTTTGGTGAGTGAGTGTGAAGTTTGGGTGAAAATCGCACGAGGTTGCTTGGCGCGGTGCACTGGGCAGGAGGCGTGGTGCATACAACCGGTGCGGTGCATTGGGCCTCAGTATCCAATGTAAAATAACAAGGGCGCGGTGCATTGGTGAGGCACGGTGCATTGGGCGTGTTGCGTGGTGCACACGGCCAGAGAACCCAAACATTTCCCAAACTTGCTCCAGTCGCCCGAAATTGCATGGATTAATCTTGATACAAGTAGGTAGACCTTTCAAAGTTGTTTTCTATCCAAGTTCGATGATGGTTTGATGGTGTGTGTTTCATGATGCTTGTTTAAAACAATCAAACCATACCTTTTAAAATACCTCAAAGAAACTTGCTGCTAGGGTTTCAATTCATTGTTTTGTCACCAAGTTCACTCCCTCATCCCATTTGTCCCTTGATTTCATTATTCCCTTAGTTCCCCCGCCCCCTAAATTCACTAATCCCCTATCCCAAATTCTCTTTTCCAAAATATCAATTGTAAATCCCCAAACCCTAATCCCAAAACATCCCACATTTCCCTAACTAAAATCTATCCCAATAGTCCCTTAATCCTCCACTATTTTTCCCTCCCCTTACAGTCCTTCATTTCATTGTTTTCCCTTGGTGACAAAGGTCAAACACATCATCAAAGGCAGTCCAAGACAGTTTGACATATCAGCACCTACTTCTCCATGGCATCTGATCCTTCATATTATTATGAAGAGGAGACCCAAAGTGACTCACCTACAGAGGGACATGCAGCCAGGAGGCCTCATAGAGGTGGCAGACATATCAGAGAAGAACCAACCACCCTTGTTGAATTGCAGGCCTACCCACTTGCCATCTCTTGTTTCCGACATCAATCATGTTATGAATTTTGTGAGAAGGTTGCTAGTATTCAATTTCATCATGAGTTGGCTCATTTTTTTGTACTGCATGTACATGGTGATCAAGCCACTCTAGCTGGTGTTACTTTCACATTAACACTAGAATCCATTTCATTAGCAACCGGTATTCCCAACATTAGAGAGCCATGGAACAATAGGCAAAACATTGACTGGCAGTATAATGAACCGTACATTAAGGTTGGCTTTTTGAGGCAACTCAAGAGAGTGTTTCCTTTTCGGTATATCAGAGATGAATATGCTCCTTTAGTGAAATTGATCATGAAGTATTTTAGCTGTGAGGGCTGGTTCTCCCATTTGTATGCTTATCATATCAGGCTGCTCAAGAATTTTATCTGAGTACGGATGATGAACATTTGTTACTTCACGTACCAAAATATCGAAAGGATGACCACTCTGGTGCAGCACAAGACCCCTCAGCAGCAATTTAACAGTATTTATCATTTTCCTCTTATTAAAATTGTGGTTATTCATCAACTTGGCTTGCAGGGCATCACTTGGGTTGATTTCATCTCTCGTGAGTTTTTCACAGCTCCTCAGGGACCTTCAGAGGCTTTGCATGAGATAGGTGGACCTTCTTATCAGCATGAGGGCTAGGATATATAGGTTGCCAGTGTGTTGGTCTTTATTACTTATCAAAAGGGCACCAAGCAGTTGTTCGCAGCAGCAAAGCGAGTGTTATCTCCACCTAGGGTGGAAGGGGCCTCGCTTCCATCATCAACACCACAGGTTTAGGACAAAGGCAAGAGGCCAATGCAGGATGAGGGGCCTTCAGGTGAGCGAGAATTTATGCTTATTGAGGATGATGATACAGATATGGGCCTGCAAAGTACAAATCTTAGAGAGATCATCCAAGAGTAGCAGACAGAAATCAAAGCCTTGTCCCTCAACTTGGAGAGGGATAAGTGGATCATAAAATACTTGGAGTAGAGGAATAAGCAGCTTGAAGATCAGCACATAATCATGGAGTTACAAAACATTTAGGAGAACTGCCAAGCTACCCAAAGAAGGAGGGTGAAGTTCACTTCACTTGAGCAAGAGATTAATGAAGATCAGGAGTCTTGGCTCGAGAGAGTCAACATCCACTTAGAGAGACTATTGGAGAAGGCCAACAAGGAGAAATACTTGTTGAAACACATGGCATTTCATTACATGGCACGAAACAAGGTTTACAAGGCGCGAATAAGGAATTTAAAGAAAAATTTAAAGAAGGCTTCAAAGAGGCAAAAGGAGCATGATCAACTTCATATATTGGCTGAGACATCCTTGGCTCAACATAGCTCTTGATAAAGAAGGTCCAACCCAAATTTCAAAAAAATTGGAGCAATTTTTGCATTTCGGAATTTTTTGCACAAAAAACAGAGTCTTCCTCCCTATGCGCCACGCCACATGGCGCTCTCTTTTTCTAGAGGGCTCCAAATCACAAAAACTTTGCATTTCTGATTTTTCATGAAAATTTATGCTTTCCTACCTATGGCCAAGAAATTTGGGCAGGTTTTGAGCCCTCAAAGAGGTCAAAAACGCTCAAAAAATGACCTCACTGCCCATATTTTGACACACAGGAAGCAATCTTGGGAGATTTGATTTGGACATCGGGAAGTCCTCCAAAAGTGGGTCCAAAAAGGTGTGGCACATAGAGAATCAGGCACGGCGCATAGAGGAAAAATTGTCAGTTTCACCTAGTTTTGCTCTGTTTTTCGCCCAGTTTTGCCTAGTTTGACTTTTTCACTTTCCTAATGGAAAATTTATGATGTAATTTGATGAATATTGATGGATCATGATGTAAATATGTTATATTTTTACTTGTAGAGGTATATTCATCATTTTAGAGGTTGTTTGAAACTGAATGAATCAGTTTCTTTGTTTCTAGAGGCATGTTGTTATGTTGCCTAGATTCCAGTTCTCAGTTTAGGATTAGTTGGATCAGCTCCTAAACATGTGAGCTCGACCCCTAGAGGAAAGGATGAGCTATTCTTTGTCTATATTATGTATTTTTTCAGTCATTGGCATGGTTAGACTCTTGAGAAAGCCTAGAGCTTCATTATACACTCACATCAGTATTTTGGCTAAGGAATTGAGACCAAGATTTGCAGCATTCTTTGGGATTCCTGTGGAATTTGTTTTGGTACAGTGATTTCTTATGTCTTTGTGAATTTATTCATGTGTTATATGTATCATTTATCTTTACTTCTTCTCAGCTAAACAGAAAAGAATGTGAGTAGAATATATTGAGAAGTGCAGTGCTCTACTTGAAGTTTTCTTTAGTCTTTTAATGTTTTCCACTGTTTGGAGAGGATCCATGGCTTCCCTTGCCCTCTTCAACTCCTGCTCAATATGATCCATACACCTCACTTGATTTATAGTGCCAAATACAGTTGCCTACCTTGCCCCATCAAAATCCCTGCAAGACTGTGCCTCATTCCTTGCACCCAAAATCTGCTTTTCCCTTAGAGCCAACAAAATCATCATTTCATTCAATAAACCTTTTGCACACATATATATAGCCTAAGATCAGTTGTTAAATCAGTCATCTCAAGCCTTTAGTGATTATAATTTGCTGAGATTGACCCAGAGAAAGCCCTCTCCTGTCCTGGTCGGGCTAGCTACCAGGCTGAGCGTGGTTTGATGTGGACCTAGAATCTTACCTTTTTAGCCTGAGGTAAATCTAGGCTCTAACACTCAAGATAAATAAGTTTCCAATATAGAAATGGATGAAGAAAAATTATCTACTATAGTGATTGAGAAGAATGCACACATAAAAAAGACGGAGCAGGGCATGGATGCATTGTTGAAAGAAAAAGGACAATGGGAATCAACAGGAGCATATACATGAGGCACAGGTATAGTAGCAAAAACTCCAGTAAAGACCACAACTTCAGTGTCTACAGAAGAGCTTACCAGAGCTCTAGATGAATTGTCATCAATTCAGGCCGAGAAACAGAAATTTTCAGCAACATAAAGTCAGAAGGAGGAGAATAATATTAAAACTCACAATGTATATTTGTCAAAAATGCAGAAAAATTACAAGCTCATCCAACATATACATAAATATGAGGACTAGTCCATTGTCATTCAGATGTTGGAAGAGGCTAAGAACAATATTTGGTAGAATATAAATGGCAACATAATAGATATGTGGCTTTCAATTCATATCACTTTTTAGCAGGAAGAACTTGTGCAAATAGTCAAAACAACAATACAGAACACAAAGGTAGATTTGGAGCACATACCAAAGAGGCACAAAATATTATAAAGTTGTTGAATTCAAAAACCAAGGAGGGCCTAGAAGGCCTGAAGATTCTAGACGATACAACAACAATCACAGAGGTTGTTATCATTGGGCTAGAAAGGATTGGGCTATGTCAACCTTCAACCAGCATAACTATTTCAAACCACTTGGAGCTAGAAGTTAGCCCTTCTAGCATGAGAGGGATCTCTCAAAATATTTATGAAATTGAATGTATAAAATTCAAAGTTCAAATGAATAACTATTTTTTTCATATGATTTTGGAGGTGAAAGAGTTTGATGACAATCACCATTGGGCATGGAGTCAATTAAATAAAATCAATTACAAGCAACATTGTTTCATGGAAACTGAGACATTTTTTTACTTTAAATGGGTGTGAAGTAAACGTTTACAGTAAAACAGAGCAAAATTGAAGGAAGTTGGAGCAACATAACATTGAATTCCAATTAATCAAATAAGTTATGAAAATTGATAACAACATGAAAGCATGATAGGATGGAACTGAAATGAAAAATGAATCTCGGGTTAAAACATAATATTGTTGCAAACTGTGTTTCTTATTAATTGAAAAATATACAAAAGTGGTCTTCTCACATCATTGATTAACCTTTTCCAAGTGAAACATTTCTACATATATAGAGTGAGGTTTTAATAATCTACCACCTTGTCTAGACTTGATGCATAGATAAGAGACCCAACTCTGTTTTACCAACAAAACATTGAGCCTTTATAGGAATATTTTTGTTTTAACAGATTTTGAATACAAATAGGAGGCTCCTATAATTTATGAGCTCAAAAACTTTTGTTGCTGAACCTTATTGAATCCAAACAAATTCTGAGTGTATTTTATTTATGATGCGATTTGGACATGTGGATGTTGACCTGGACCCCACCAAGTCACATTTCAAAATTTCTGCAACAACTTTGGCTAGGAAAAATTCGGTAAAATAGGCCTCAATGATAAGTGTGTATTCTCCAAAACCTAATAGTTGTGTAAAACTTGAGAGAGGTTTTTGTAGATAAGACCATGTTGAACAAGAACCTCCTTCATATTTCTAAAATTCTTTACCATGTGATATGAAAGTGAGCTTGAAGTTGACTACTAAAACACTCATTTCCAGACATTTAGTAGCAGAAAATTTCTAAGAAATTCAAAAAACACCTCTCTGCAACCTCTCTGTAAGTTATTAAAGTTGCTAGGTCTTCCTTTATGTTTTTAAGCCAAATACATGCCTTTATAACCCCCCTTTTTGTGTTTTTATCTTGTCTTATCCTCCATGAAATGCTAGAGCAGTTTCGTAGCAAAACACTTTGGTAGCAACTTCAAAAAACACCTTTATGCTACCTCTTTTCTCTCTATGCTAATTATGAGGTATTATTTGATTTTTGTAGGCTAAACATATGCCTTTAGAAGCCCCTTTGCTATTTTTTTACCTTGTCTTATCCTCCATGAAAAGCTACGATAGTTTCATAGCAAATTCTTAGCTTCATTATGGGGAGCTGCTATGAAAGTTCAAAATTCTGAGTTTTTCAAAATTTTATGATTCTTAATGCCTTCTTATCACTCATAATACCATTTTTGACTATAGATAAGGTTAATTTTACTGGTTTCGGTATAGTGAAGACAAAATTGAGAATTTTACCATGTCATGGAGTAGCATCTACTTGTGCTTGCAAGTCTTGACTTGAGTTTGCAACTTCTTCTGTCAGCTTGCAACCACCTATTACTTCTATACATATGATTCAACATATTTTGAATTGGAAGAATTCTCTCTGTCTTCTCCTAGCCTTTTCTGCAATTTCCTCATCGAAATCTAGCTACTCCAACACCTACTTCTTCATTTCTTCAACTTCCAATTTGGAATCTATCAGCTCTTCTCATGAATTTATGTTTGTGTTATGGCTACAACACGTAGGATATCCTTCTTGCCACTTGCAATTTCTCCTTAAAATAGCTAGACCTCCCTATGACAGCGAAACCAATTCAAAGTGAAAGGAAAACGATGGAGAATTCTTTATTATGTGAACGTTTTGGGGATAAAAATAAAAAAGGTGAACTCTAACACGTAATGATACTCCATCATGACTCAGATCCATGATTTCTTTTTAATCATTACTAATCAGCAGGGTTTTAGATTTCGTAGGAAAACAGATGGAAGGTGTGATAGATTTGCTACAAAAGTTTCAGGCACTTTCGTAGCAAATACTTTGTTTTCATAACTAAATTTGCTATGAATTTTGACAAAAGCTCCATATTGGCTAAATGACAATTATGAACAAGTGAGACTAACACAAATAATTATTTAGAACCTAACTCATACTACGGAACTCACTTAGGCCCATGTTGACTCTACACACTAACTACGTGACCAAATAGAATTTTTTGTACATGAATTTTATTTTAAGAAAATTGAAAACCCTAACTAATTTAACCAATTTACTCAAAAACTAACTCCAAGGGTTATCATGGATAATAGAGGTTAAGAGGGTCTTAAAAAAAAAAAGATTGAT
Organism: Pinus taeda; assembly: GCA_000404065.3. Classification (NCBI taxonomy): domain Eukaryota; kingdom Viridiplantae; phylum Streptophyta; class Pinopsida; order Pinales; family Pinaceae; genus Pinus; species Pinus taeda. The sequence continues at coordinate 12,128 of APFE031740546.1, read as the reverse complement.
GATACAGCTGGAGAACAAATGTAAGGACCTTGAGTTGCAGGCCAGGAGGTTCAAGAGAAAATTTACATTGCTGTAGGAAAATGGTTTACCTAATATAAGGAATTATAATGGAAAATTGATCACATTAGAAAACTACTAAGAAAAGTTGTGCAACATAGGTGTTGATGCTTCCAGGTTTGTAAACGCTGAAGGAGTTATTAGTGGAGAAGCATTCATACAGGGAACACAGTTTGATTTGAATATTCAGCATGAAATCCACCACCTTTTTGTAAATAAGCCAACTTTTGACACTTACACCAAGGTGGATGAAAGGTTCATAAATATGGTTAAATTTTCTATCCCAAGTGAAGAAAAGTGGGACCGGTTGCTAGAGTTGATCGAGAGAAGTGTAACTGAAGCACACAATTTTCAACATCAAAGGAACAACATTTGCAGCGAAATAGCTACAATCATCACCAGATTCCTGCATAGCCTCAACAATGTAGCAAAGTTCAACAAATTCCCCTATTCTTCTTCTTCTCTATCTAAAATATCTCTATCTTTAACAAATATTATTTTGTAAATATATTTTATTTTGAAATCCAATCTGAGAGGTAATAGTTTTATATAAATATTTAGAAATAAGACTTAGGAAAGGTTGCAACTTGTATGAAGAAAGAAAAACTTTTGATGTAACTTGTGCATGTAATGAAGTGATCAATTTCAATAATACATAAAGTTTTTTCCAGGATTCCTATGTTATGAAATTGGTGATGTCTCCTTTCATGTCAAATTGTTATTTTCCTAGCTTTCCATATGTTTTTCTGTCTCTATTGTTTAAATAAAATTAACGGCTGAATTTATTTAAATACACTCCCCTCTAGCTAATAAACAATATGTATGTTTTCATTGTGATATTATGTATAGAATTCATCATATCATGCTCTATATTTAGTTGAATCTAAATCTTTTCATTTGATTCACTCTAAAAATGCTCTAAAGATCCAAAAGATTTCCTACCTTGCCCTGTTACATTTGTTCGATCCTTTTTGTATTTTATCACCCCAAGGCTCATGATTCCATGTTGTTGGGATAGGGTCCCTAGGGTCAATTAACCCAAATTTTGTATAAGTTTTTGTAAAAGATGTAAAGTCTCCACGAAATTTGAATGTGGAGCGCACAGGTAGATAGGAGTCAAAGGGGTCTTAGCCCCTTGTTTTGATAAGTATATAAGTCGGTTTTGAGACTCACCCATGGTTCATAGACCATGGTATTATATTGAGAAGGCTATATATTTGATTCATAGCGAGTCTAAAAGTAAGTAGTTGATAATGAAGGAAAGATAGAGATTGTTTTGGGCGAGTGCTAAGGTAGGAAGGCTTTGCTTCCTATACTTAGGCAAGAAAGGGAAGACTCCTATAGCTGAGTGCACGGGAGGCCTTGGTAATTCTACAGTTGAGTGTGCGGACACCTACAGCTAAGTGCGAAGGGTTAAAGAGTCTGTAATCTGAACATTGAAGATCAATACAGATTGATTTTGAAGAATTATTGAGCAATCTAAGTACTTCTGTTGATTCTGTTTATGCTATCATTTTTCACTTATAGTGTGTTTTCTATGGAATAATGAATGAATGTTGTGTGAAACCGCTGAATATTTCTTAGGTATGCACGATTTAAGCAGTTATCTAGTTTCGCAAAGACAAAGAGTTATTTCTTATATGTATTTTGATGAATTGGATAGATCTGCGCGAAGACAAATCTAGGGTTATTTAGAAGTGAATAACTTGTCTGTGTAAGGTCTATAAAGACTAATTGTAGACCTCCACGAAGGTCTAGAAGCCATTTTTATAGAGTTGCAGTAGCGAACCATAGGAGACTACCGATCTACGCAGAGGCAGATCTGAGCTATAGGAGCTTAAAAACCACTTATGACATATCCCTAGATGCAGAAACCTGGTTCTAACATCCCCCAATACTACTTTAGGTGAGACTATAGCTTGCACTTTATAGGTTGTTTCCGAAAGGGCTAGAAGTTAGGGTTTTGCTGGTTGGTGCAAACAACTCTAAACCTAGGTCAGGCCCCCTTAAGCCGACAAATGGTTCTATTGTCAGGACTGGGATCTATATAAGAGATGTGCGATAAATGGTTTCCTACGAAGAAATAGCTTGATAAGTGGAGTAATCGGAAATCATATGCATTCGCGGCTCAAGAGAATAGGAGCCTTAAATTATCCAAGTAGTAGTCGTTGCAAACATGTTTGTACAAAGATGAGACCAATGCGTTCGTTTGCTTCTTCCCTAAAGAACTATACGAATGGTTGGATAAATTAGTTGATAGTGATGGGACATGGAGGCTCGAAGGCCATATAGTGTGGACTCTTGAATTGGTACGACATCTAGAAGCATCAAAAAGCAATATCATGTGGGTTGTGGATCACTGGGTTGATCACACATTGGGAAAATTTGTGACTTATTTCAGGATTGACCAAAACATCAATTATAACGAAGCAGAATGAAGGATCTTTAAAGGACCTCAAGGTAAGTATTTGAAATCATTGAAGATCTAGATTAAAATGATGTTATGTGAAAAGAGGGTTATGTAGTTACCTTGATGTTTGGGGCTACGTGAAGCGAGAGATTCTTTAGAAGGAATGGATGATCCAACACATAACATAGTCCTCTCATTGAACCCCCTTCAAGCGACGATGAAGGGAAAGTGTTGACTACGCCACAAAGTGTAGTTCAGTTAATAACGTAGGGTATTCCTAGGATACCTCATCCATCCACTCCACCTCCACCTCCACCTCTACCTTTGCCTCATACACCTACACCCACACCTTCACCCCCTCCACCTCCATTTCCACCATTTAACATGGCAAACACAATGAAGATGCTAATCATTAAAGGAACGGGGACCCAAGATCCATAAGAGTTTCGGTTTGTCACAGATGTTGTTTGGATAGCACAACAAATTACAAATGATAATACTAAGAAAGCACAGTTGTTTACAACCTTACAGGACCGCACATTAACATGATATATCAGGTATTGCACTAATAACCCTAATGCGTCATTAACAGATACCCAAATAGCTTTGAACAAGGAGTTCGACAAGCCTGAGTTAGAGGCGAAGTCAGTAACTGAATTTAAGGAAATCTAACAGAAGGTTGATGAGACACTGTGGGACTTTGATCAGAGGTTGAAATGCCTGACCATGCAGGTTAATATGCAACTTTCATATTCCCAGCATCATGACTAGTTTATAGCATCGCTCTTGCCACATTTAATAATACCTCTATCACATCAAAAAATAGAAACACAAGCAGAAGCCTTGGAGATCGAGATGATGTTGGATGCATAGCCTATTCAAGATACAAACCTTGGAGTACAATAGATTCATTCACAACTAGAAAGCCTGCACTTGGAATTGAAGAGCTTGAAGAAAGGAAGGGAATCTCAGCAGGAGGTGCACGCTGAGATCTAGTGTCTAAAATGTAAGAGCCATGGAAATGATAAGAATATTGCCTGGTCTTAAGAATTATATTATAGGGGGAGGTCATGTGCCCCTGAAACCAAAGAATAATGTGGGGACGATTGTGGTTGCACTATGGTTCACTATTTGTCAGGTTGCAGGACAACATGCTATTGATAATTGCCATCTATTACATAAGTTTGTATCGACCCCTCTGTTAGAGTTGGTCTTGTCAGTCCTCTGTCAGAGATCAAAACTCTTTCTGCATTTCATTTTTAGGAGTCCCGCTCCATTTACTCAGCTACATTCTGCTAGGGGCATGCCATAATCTGACGGAAAAGGTCTTGTTAGTCAGTTCCCCTCATGTCTGGCACCTGCTGGCTTAGGTCTTTTGTCCAGGTTCACTAAAGTCCATGACAGTCAATGTTTGATCTTTTGACGGCGAGAGTCATTTTCAGTCATTAGGTCTAGGGATTAGTCAATTTGGTGTTCAACCATGACCAATAAATCCATGCAGGCCAGAGTGAGGCCCTTACAAAGTTGTGATTCAAAGATTTTCATCGTCATGTTGACAGATTAAGATTGTTCTTCAAAACTTTGTTTTGAAGAAAAGACAAACAGTGTGTCATTTGTGATAATTTTCAAAAAAGTTTCCAGTTGATCTCTTTAGGTGCAGTCATGGTTTCCTTGGCCAAATGCCATGTCAACAACCCTTGCAAAAAGTGCCAAAAAATTTCATCATTTTAGCTAAAAATTCAAAGGGAAAAGTGAAATACAGAGTTGCATTAAATCAGTGAAAAGTGTCAAAACAAAACATTAGCTAAGTGGGTTTTGAAGAAACAAAAAATCAAACCCATGACTTCAAAGTCTTTATAAAGGATTCCCACAAGAAACAAAGTCATTGTGCAAATCAAGGTGATAGAGAAACATTGCAAAGTCATTGTGAAGAGTTAGCACGCATTTGAGGAGAGGTTGGAGGTGTTTACCAGAGCGCGGCGCACACACAGAGGGGCGCGGTGCACATAGAGAGGGCGGTGCACAGAGTGTGATCCTACAGTGGTGGAAATACATGGGCACAGCGCACACACAGAGCGTGGTGCACTGGGTTTGCTACGCGACGCACACCCACAAAGGTTCGAATTTGTGCCAAACTTGCAACAAATCACTTTGAAACCCTTCAAATTGACAGGTAGGGTCTATATCTCGGTTGCTCATCAAATTTTATGAATGTGATGATGGTTTATGGCCATTTATAATTGCAATAAATAATGCCTAAACCCTACCACTTGAAAACATCAAAGCCATTGCTCTAGGGTTGCAAACTTGTTGTGTTGACGCCAAGGCTCCTCCTTCACCTCTCACTTTTCCCCTTCTTTCCATTGTTCCCTTCCCCCCTATCCCATTTTTCCCTATTTTCCCTACCCTAAAAAATTACTAAACCCCTTTTCCCCATCCCCTCCACTCATTTGTCAATGTAAAACCCCAAACCCTACCTTATAAAATTCCCAAACCCTCCTACATGTCCCTAAACAAAATTTCCCCCCCATAACCCCTAATCCCATCATATTATTCCCCTTCCTAACACTCCTTTTTTGCATTGTTCCCCTTGGTGGCAGAGATCACAACATCACACAGTTTCACTACCATCATCAAAGGGTAGACCAAACACAGTACACATACAACAGTTATGGCATCTGAGCATTCATCGGAGTATGAGATGGAGACCCAAATTGGTTCATCCTCGAAAGAACAGGCACCCCGGAGACATCATAAAAGTGTCAAACATGTTAGGGATGAGCCAACCACCCTCACAGAATTGCAGGCTTACCCCCTTGCTATGTCATGTTTCTAGCATCTATCATGTTTTGAGTTTTGCCAAAAGGTGGCTACTATTCGAGTTCATCATGAGTTGGCCCATCTTTTTGTGGTTCACCTACATGGAGATCATGTTACCTTAGCCAGGGACACCTTCACACTGACACTTGAAACTGTCTCATTAGCAACCGGCATACCAAATGTTGGAGAACAGTGGCACAAGAAATAGAAGGTTGATCGGCAGCATTATGAGCCTTACATTAAGGCTAGTTTCTTGAGGCATCTCCAAAGAGTCTTTCCATTCCGATATTTGAAAGATGAATATGCTCCACTCATGAAATTGATCATGAAGTATTTCAGCTGTGAGGGGAGGTTCTCTCGTCTATATGCCTATCACATCAGGTCTCTCATGCACTTTACCAGGGTACGGATGATGAACATCCCATATTTCATTTGCAGGAACATAGAGAGGATGAACACCTTCATGTAGCACAAGATGCCTCAGCAGCGACTTAACAGTGTTGATCACTTTGCTCTTATTAAGATTTTGGTGGTTCATCAGTTGGGATTGCAAGGCATTACTTGGGATGATTTCATCTCCCATGACCTCTTTAGCACTTCACAGGTATTGTCAGAGGTTGAACATGAGATAGGTGGTCCTTCTCATCAGTATGAGCACCATGAGACCACTACTATGCCAGTATTCATCACCTATCAGAGAGGCAGTAGACATTTGTTTGCAGCAGCAAAGCGAGCGTTATCTCCACCCAGGGTGGAAGGGGCCTCGCTTTCGACATCGGCAACATAGGTACAGGACAAGGGCAAGAATCCCATGCATGACGAGGGGCCATCAGGTGAACAAGAGGCCAACTTCATCCTCATTCATGATGATGATACAGATGTGGAGAGTGCTAAGCTTAGGAGGACCATCTAGGAGAAGCAAACGGAGATCCAAGACTTGTCACTCAACTTGGAGAGGGACAAGTGGATTATCAGGTATTTGGAGCAGAGGAACAAACAGCTCGAAGACCAGCATGAGATCATGGAGCTACAAAACATCCGTGAGAATCGCCAAGCTTCCCAACATAGGAGGATTGAGCTCACTCCATTAGAGCAAGACATTAAAAATGACCGAGAGTCTTAGCTGGAGCGTATCAACATCCACCTTGAGATACTGCTAGAGAAGTCCAACAAGGACAAAACCATATTGAGGTGGATGGTTTATCACTACAGGGCATGGAACATGAGTTCAAGGGCTCGGATAAGGAGTTTGAAGATGAAATTGAGCAAAGTGACAAAGAGACAAAAGAGGCAAAAAGAGAAAGATCAGCTTTGAATATTGGCTAAAGCCTTTCTGGCCCAGCATAGCACTTCATAGAGGATCTTCAGCCCAAATTTCAAAAAATTTGGGACAATTTTGGTCACATGACAAATTTTTGGGCACAACACATGGTTTTTCTCCCTGTGCGCGCGATGCTTAGGATTGGGAGCTCCAAATCAAGAAGGGTTTGCATTTTTGGATTCAGCATGAAAAATCATGCCTACTGGTGCATGGACAAGAATTTTGGGCATGTTTTGAGTCCCCAGGAGGTTAAAAACACTCAAAACATGACCTCTCTGCCCCTATTTTGACACACAGGAAGCAGTCTTGGGAGAATGAAGTTTTGGAGGGGCAAATGAGCACCAAATTCTGAAATTCCACTTGGGTTGGAAAGTAGACAGGAAATGCTTTCCAACAAGGACCCTTGGGCATAATTGGGACTTCAGGAGGTACCCCAAAAGTGCCTCCAAAGTGGCACAATGCATATAGATTTGGGTGCGACGCATATAGAGAAAAAGGCCAAAATCACTTCTGCTCCACGAAATTTCGTTTCGCAACTTTCTCCAAGTGGGCCCGCTCATTTACACTACACTTTTTTTGGCACCTAAGGCAAAGTTTAAAGAATATTTTCACTAAAGGTTGGCTTCTATCCAAGTGTCAAAGGAAGGCGAGCAGTCACCTAAGCCATTTGTCATTTTTGTAACGCTGCACTTGTAACTAATGGTTGGCTTTCCACTTCCACTTTGTAATGATTTGAAAAACTCCCCAACTCTTGGTCTTTCTATTTCCCAATGGAATAGTCTATTTATTGTATGCAAACCATTTGCAAAAGGTTGGTTGTAATTTCTGGGAGACTTTGGGAGAGAAACTCAGTTCTTCATTGTATATTTTGACAGAGAATTAATGAAAGGTAGCGGCTTTGGTTCATGAGATTCATGTGGTGTGAGTGTAGCAAATTTGTTCTCTTTATGTCTCATATGTATTTTGTTATGTTTCATAGTTCATTCATATTCATTTCCAGTGAAATTTTCTAAGTAAGGTAAGGTAGAATTCATGTTTATTGCTCTGCCTGTTGGAAAGTTTCATGTTCTATGTTCTTCTTCTGTGAAAAGGATTCACGTGTTTATGCCCTTTTCACCCTCCTAAACAATCTTTCCATTCCACATTATTTCAAATTAATTGCTAGACTTTCCGCCTGTCTTGGCTCACGAAGTAATTTGTGCCTTTGTGTTAAATTCTCTACTCATTGCTGCTCATTTGTCCCATACATCCCAGAAACTCAGTCATTTATAAAAAATTGCTTCTTGTATCCATATTTATTTACTAGCCAAAAATCAATACTCACTGCAAGTCATCTCAAACCATATTGTTTTTTATTATTCACTGAGCATGACAAAGAGAGAGCCCTCTCCTGTTCTGGTACGACTAACTACCAGACTGAGCGTGGTTTGTGGTTACCCTGAATTTTGCCTTCCTTCAACCTAAGGCGGATTTAGGTGCTAACATAGTGGCGACTCCACTGGGGAAGAAATTACTCCCCTTACTTCTTGATAATTCTAAGCTTCCAGATGATAAGTTTAGGATTTGATAGGCTGAGTAAGTTGATTGTGTCCTTTGATTTTTCTTAATAGCACACTGGCTTCTAGAAGATATACCAGAGCTAATCTAGATCTAGATCCTTCGTACATCTACGAAAATCCCAATTTGATTCCAAGACTTCATCTTCAAGAGAGCTCTATATCTCCCGTGTTCAAATCCCATTCATGCCCTGACATTTTTGAGTATCTTGAAGAGCAAGATTTTGATGAGCAGTTTGAAATATCATTGTTCGAGACAAAATCCAAAAGGGCAGTTGACTCTACTGTCCACAATCCACAGTTTCTTGTAGACTTGGAGACGGAAAGGGCTAACTGGTCAATTGATAATTACATTGTAGCATATCTTCAAACTCCAATTGCTAGCCCCCTACAAACTGTGCACAGTCCTCCAACACCTCCAAGGCCAAACCCACCAAGAGTGATGGTTGCTCGTTTTGCACCTCTTGTTCTGCCTCAAGTTTTAGATGATATGCCTGCAGATTATCAAAGCAAAATCTCGTTTTTTGATGGCACTCCTAACAACATTACTGTTCAGCAACATGTGGACAGAATGGAAAATTTCTATGAACTTCATGAGATCGATGCAGAGAATGTGGCAATGAGACTCTTTGTACAGACATTTGCAGGTGAAGTGAGGAAATGGTTTAGAGGTTTGCTGGTTGCACGTATAGCTACCTTGGCTAACCTACAAAGACAATTTTTAAACAGCTGGGAAGTGAAAAATAATCCTCTTCAAATTCTAGCTGAATATGAGAAAATCAAACGAAACACTGGTGAGTTGGTCCAAGACTACTGCATTAGATTCAATTCAGTTTATAATGAAATTCCCGATCATCTAAGGCCACTTGTGGGGCTAGCCATGGTGAAGTTTCCGAATGGTTTTGATGCTGACATGGCTTATCAATTAAGAGAGAGAGAACTGGCCATAATGGAAGACATGCAAAACATAGCGGTCAACGTTGAAGCAAATATGCTAACCAAGAGGGCTAGAGAAAAGGCAGAAAAGAAGGTCACCGTAAAAGAAGAATCTTCCTCCATAGATCAATTACTCTGGAAGGTAGAGCAGATGCTTGAAAGGGTGAAACTTGAAAAACCTGAGCCACAAGTTAGAAATCCTAACTTTCGTGGCCAGCAACAGCCACAATATAGAATAAGGCAGAGAGATCAGCGAGTCCAAGAGCAGACAGCACAGCAGCCAGTACAACCACCTTTGCAGCAAAATTTTGTGCATGGATCGGAGTCAGATGAGGATAGGAATATAATAGGTGAAGAAAACCACCTCTTTACTCCTGATGATTTTCCTATTTATATCACTGAGTATGAGGAGTATGCAGAAAGTTCGGCTGTACACAAAGATGCAGATTCATTCTAGTAAATGACACCATTTTGTAGGAGGAATCAGATGAGTACCAAAGAGGCTATATGAATGCTCTGTCCACCCAGCAGTAGTGATATTCACTTAGAAACAGAGATGTGCCGGTTAAACCAATTCAGAAGAGGAAGGACATTGAGGCATCAAAGAATGATTCATCAGTTACACAAAGGAAAGGAAAGAAGGTGATTGGTCCGGATAGCAGCAAATCACCATCAGCAGAACAATCAAATCAGCCAATTGCATTGAAAGAAAAGGAAAGGAAAGAAATCCCAGTCAAAGAGGTAGAAAAGATTCCTGCTTTTAATTTAGAGAATGAAATTTCTAAATTGAAGGTATCCATTCCCTTAACTAAAATAATGAGGAACAACAGTTATAGAGGGCAAGTATCTAAAATGTTGAATTTGGACCCAATGTCTGACATGGTGAATGTCGAAGATGATCAACCCGAAATGATTTTTGGGCTAGCATCAAACGGTGAGTCTCCTGATAGTGATGTGCCACCTTTTTATATCAGTTTAAGATTGCATGATTTTGTGTTACATAATGCCATGTTCGATTCCGGAGCTTCTCACAATCTCATGCCCAAGGCTATTATGGATAAGCTGGGTTTGGACATCACCCAACAATACCATGATCTCTATTCGTTTGATTCCAGCAGAGTAAGATGTATCAGGCTCATCAAAGACTTGGTTATGAGTCTGGATCAACTCCCAATGAAGAATTTTTTGATGGATATTGTTGTAGCAGATATTCCTCCCAGGTTTGGCATGCTTCTTTCCAAGTCTTGGGTAGCAAAATTGAAAGGGACACTACAACTAGATTTTTCCTATGCAAAAATTCCGGTGTTTGGCCAAATGAGGAAATTGTATCGAGAACAAAAAATGAAATACATGATTACAAGCAAGGAGAAACCAATAAATCATCCGATTAATTATGTACATACAGATTTAGAGTCTTTTGTTTTGTATTCTGATACTTTTAATGATATCGATAGTCAGTTAGTAGAAGCAGATGATATTCCAGAAATAACAGAAAATTTCAGAGGAGTTTTAAAGAGAAAAGGACAAGAACAGCAGAACACCATTGAGTGCTCAGATAAAAATAATGAACAGCAAGCAGACAAAGCACGACAAACAGATTTTCAGCACTTATAGGAAGAGGAAGAAGGTTTGTGGACCATGGATTTCAATGGAGTAGTGGGAAATGATGGTGCTGGATTTGGGATTTGGGTACGCAGTCCTTTCTCCGCCCTAAACAAAGTGCCTAGTAACGTGCGGGTATGCTCTTACAAGTTGGATTTTTATTGTTCAAACAATGAAGCTGAGTATGAATCTCTGATTGCTGGCCTAAAAATTCTAAGAAAGATGAATGCTAAGAGGACTGCAGTATATGGCGACTCCGAATTGGTGATTAAGTAGGTCAAGGCAAATATCAAGCAAAGAATCCTCAGATGTGGGCTTATCGTAATGCAGTTCTAGACATCCTAAAATTATTTTCAGAAAATACCTTAACATGTGTGCCTCGTATAGAAAATAGCATTGTCGATGCTCTTGCTAAGGCAACAAGTAGTTTGAAGATCCCAATGAAATCCAGTAATAAATTCGAAATCCATGTCAAGCATTGTCCGACCGTCTCGGACAATCAGAGATATTGGCAAGTTTTCCGAGATGATGAGGAGATTGATGATTTTCTGCAAAACAAAGGTAAGTTCAAAGAAACCTCAATTGATGTAGAAAATGACGATGGTAAAGATAATGGTAAAGATGATGTGCAGATCAATGAAATGGACGTGTTGTAGCTAAAGAATAACATTATTCCTAAAGGTTTGATACCTTTAGAACAACTCTTTGATCAAGATGATGTAGCCCGCAAACCAACATTGCAGCCAACAGAGAAAGGTGTGGAAGAGGTCAATGTTAGAACAGCTGCTAATCCTAAAATGGTAAAACTGTCTAAAGCATTGCCACCAAAAATAAAGGACAAATATATCAGTTTGTTGTCTTCATTTGTAGATGTGTTTTCTTGGGACTATTCTGACTTAAAGACATATGATACCAATATAATTAAGCACATTATACCCATTAAGTCCAATAAAAAACCTTTCAGATAGAAGTTGAGAAGGCTAAATCCAAAGCTGCTACCATCAATTGAAAAGGAGATAAACACGTTGTACAAATCAGGGATCATTGTTCCCATCAGATTTTCAGATTGGATCTCTAATTTGGTGCTTGTACGAAAGAAGACAGGTGAGATTCGTTTGTGCATTTATTTAAGAAATCTCAATAAAGTTTCATTGAAAGATAACTATCCACTACCCAAAATGGACCATATACTTCAGCGAGTAGTGGGAGCATCTCGTATGTCACTACTTGATGGTTATTCTGGATATAACCAAGTTTCTGTCCATGAAGATGATTGAGACAAGACAGCATTCACCACTCCGTGGGGAACTTTTCATTACGCTAAAATGCCTTTCGGTTTGAAGAACGTGGGTGCCACATTTCAGCGTGCAATGGACTTGGCTTTCGCAAATGAAAAGGATGTCTTTTTAGTTGTGTACCTAGATGA